>ADNK01001953.1:55000-107500 GCA_000320545.1 Bigelowiella natans CCMP2755
ATGATGATGAGGAGGAGGAGGAGGGTGGAGATGCTGATGATGAAGAAGAAATGTGAGATTGAATCTATATTATCGGCTGGTATGTCCCCGCTTCTCCCAATGCTATTATTCCAATAGTATTATACATATTGTGAGACTTGGATGTTGTTCTTTTCTTTTGATTTTCAAGCTTATTCTGCCATTGCCGTTCGCCCTCGTTCCCCCCTCCTCCCCCTCTCAGGAGAAGAAGGTGAATCAAATAAGAAACGATAGCAGACGTGGGAGAAATCGCGCCAAAACATCCAATAGGTATTGTGATATGCGCTGTAGTAGTGCTGCTGATGATGATCGACCATCACCATCAGTAGCAGCAGCAGTATGATGACGAAGAGGAGGAAGAGGGGCGGGGTGGGGGGGGGGGGAGCAGCCGACCGAAATATGCTGTAGTTCTGGATGTCCTGTTTCTTTTTTTGCCCTTATTCTTTGTTCATCTTCTTCTTCTTCTTCTTCTTCTTCTTCTTCTTCTACCTCAAACAGATCACCGAGAGCTCAGAGTCACTCGCCATCATCCCATCCTCCATCCTCCTCCCTGAGATCATCCATTTTGTCTCAAACCCTAAGATTCGGCGGCATCATCATTGCAGAAACGGAACAAACACGGTGATGTGATGAGCTTGCTGCTGTTAGTTAGTTAGTCTTAGTGTGTCAGTAGTTTTGGCGATTATTGTAAAGGATTGGTGTTACATCGTCATCACAGCCATCATTACCAGGAACGCTATAAGCATCATCAGCATCATCATCACCGTCATCGTCTCTGTCGCTCTCCGACTACATTTTTGTTTTCATTTGTTTTCCATACTATTCTTCATCTTGAATAGTGAACTCTCACGTCGTCTATTCTTCATCTTAACTCCCACGTCATCGTTGTTGTTTTTGTTTCTCCTTCCCCACCATCTAAAGAACATGTTGTTGTTGTTGTTGTTGTTGTTTTCGGTGACAAGACCCTACACCTATCAAGCCGATGTTGATTTGAGAAAGGTAGATGTAACGACGATGATGAGGCTCATGAGGATGATGCATGATCAATTACGGAAGATCTTCTCCTTCTCCTCGTCTCACCCACCATCATCATCATCATCATCATCATTATTATCCCTTTGTGTGTGCGTGCAGGAAATTAATGAAAAAGAAGAAAAAGAGACTCAAGATGATGATGCCGATAAAGAGGAAGAGAGGTGATACGAAATTACTACTACTACTACTACTACTACTACTACAATGATGGGATAATGTGCAGTGGGGTGAGGAAGAAGTAGAAGCCTATAACCCCCAGTACTACCATAGTATGGCGCTATCTTCATCATTATCATCGTCGCTGTCTTCATTGACTCTATCGTTCCTTTCTTTCAGACCTAGAGGCAGCAATCTGATGATAACGAAGAAGGAGGAGAAGAAGAAGGAAAGATGTGCTTCCACCCACACTCCTCCTACTCCTCAAAGGAGTGGGCCGAACTTGCCCACAAGCATGTAATCAAACATGACAACGACAACGACAATGACGGCGACGGCTGTCTGTTTGACGTGTGTATCATTTCGCACTCGATTATTTATACATATTAATCGGAAGAATAAAGAAGAAAAACAGTTGAACCCTAACAGCATGATATTTGGTGGAAATAAGGCCGTCGGTCTCCACTACTCGCATTCTTGTACAGAAGTGCCATAGCTCCTCGCTGCCTCTAAAAGGGGATAGAAAGTAGTTGTGGTGCTGCTTACTGGTCATGATCCTGTTGGTGATGATGATGCTTGCGCCGCTGCTATGATATGTTTTGTTATACAGGCTGGTAGTATCAAAAACTGATTTACAAGCTTCAACCGATAAGGGTTATGTCTTGTTTTTTGAAAGAAAAAGAAGAAGAAGACGAAGAAGTGCTGAATACCTATATACACACACACACACACACACACACACACACAGCACACTTACAATGTGCTACATTGCACGTTTCTGACCCATGTTTTTTTATGAATACACCACAGGAATAATGTTAGATTCTGGAGTGGGCAGAATAGTAAGATTTGTTAGTTGTAGTAGGAGTAGTAGGATAGTAGTACATATTCTTTTAATATACGAACACTACATCACTCTATTTTTCCTTAAAACATTTGCTGCTACATGTGCGCATTCATATATATACGCACAAACAGATATAAGAGAGTGTATTGTTACACTATGTAGGGTCAGCATGTATGAATCGAGGCTGTTTTTCTGATGACATATCGCTTACGTGTCAATAACTGAATACGTCGATCTCAGGTTTCGCCTAAGGCGGCGGAGGGAAATTTAGAAGACGCACCAAATCCTTCTCGATAAGCGCTCCGTAACCGTTTTGATGCTGGTGCTGTAGTTTTTCACACGCTGCCTCGTTGTTGTGTCGCCTGGAACTGAGACTATATGTGGGCGCACACATGCTCATTTACTCCAAATGTTTACCGAAACAAAGGCTGTGCTCAACCATGCTAGCATGTAAGTATGTGTATGTGTGTGGAACTTGATTACGCTATGTGGGCGATGTAAACTATGACTAATATGGTTAACAGATGAAGCTGTCTTTCGTTTATATTTGTGAGTTACTACCAAAAAAAAAAAATTGCGCGTACGTACCCAATAGATTATAATGAGCATTCGCACACACATCTGCCATCTAGACATGCTAGCATGCCATACAGTATACACACGCGCGCGCGCGCGCTTACTACACATTGCTGTAGTCACGACTGCATGTGCATACTAGCTGACGCGGTGGTGCTGCTTATTCAGCATATATTCATTATGCGGCAGCAGCGTGCCACATAGTTTCCACAAGCTGCATCACAAGCGCGCAAGCTTAGCAACAGGGCCAAAACGCGCTATGCGAGCATGCATGCTGTCAGTTTGCCTGTGTTGTTGTGTGTGCGTGATTGCGTAGCGCGACGATTGCAGTTACCACAGCACCGCCATGATGCTCTAAAGTTTACGTACATTGCAAGATGAGTATCGTGCACACGTTGTGAAAAACATAATAATTAAAACAAACAGATGTAGCACAAAGCTAGCTGTGCGTAGCTGCTACGCTCTAGCAGCGCTGCTTTGCACAGCTACATTAGATTGACCATTGAAAAGATTCAATCACGCCATTACACCGTCGATCTCATACGCACGTTGTGCGCCATGCTAGCACCATTGCTTGCACGTGCGAATGAGCTTGCACGAGCGCACACTGCGCACACATCGAATCACAGACAACGCAATGTCATGTGCATAACATACATGCTATTACTGTGTCGATTACAAGCATAGCTCTAGATGCTTGTCATGGACAACGTAATGTCATGTGTGTACAACATGTGTGCTATTACTGTGTCCATTATTCGACATAGTCACGCGCGCGGCGGCATCTGCAATGATTGCACATCACCCTTGATTGTTGCGCAAAAAATTGCTGGAAGTGTACCTGAACTACTCTCGTCGATAATAGCGTCATCAGATTATAGCTTCTTAAGTCGACGGAGTCGACTAAAACTTTACCTCTCTTAATGCAAAAGATATAATGCACAAATTACTCATAATGATATATAAAATATTACATGATATACCGATGCATAGTATAAGAACGACAAGATTTTTTTTCTTACACAAGATCGAACAGAGATGATCACGTTGTAGACCGCGAACCATGTGTGTTGCAAACACGTAACAAATTTGTACTGCGACAATATATAACATCTCCAAAAAAGACAAAAATACATCAAAGAGCGATAATTAAAAAAAATAATGATCTTAGATCTACGGATGCCTTCAAAATAACGTAAGACCTACCAAGTGCTACACCAAAACGCATGCTACGCTTGAAAGGATGTCAAAAATGTATCGCGACAAATGCGTATACCCAAATAAATGGTTAAAACCGACGCAATCCACCGGGAGCCAGTGCTCCGTGGATGGGGTCAGCACAGTGCAGTTGGCACGATGTGGTGACGACAATCCTCTGACGGGATGTCGTGGTCCTTGTCGCAAGGAACAATGTCGCGATTGGCGCCCTTGCGACAGCACGTCATGTTGACACGTGCCGACAGCCGAAGCTTCTCGAAAGCTTCGGGAAACAATTCGGAACATCAATTTGCGCGCCAAATGCTGTCAATGCGCAAACATGCAACGGAAGCAAATCGTGATTGGAATCAAAACAGACAAGTGCCTTCGCGCATTGCATGGTTTCGTGATCTGAGCTGTCCCAGCCAGTGCGTGTTTGTTCCGTGTGCATCGTGTGTCTGCATGCATCAGCGACTGCTTTCACAAGTCCAGCTAGTGCGATGCATGATGGACACATGCAAAGCAACACGTCATGCTGTGCGATGCCATGTTGCTGTGCCTGTTGCACATTGATCAGATGATGAGCCTCACTGCATCATCTGCATGCCCATGCAATTGCTTTCGCACGCACTGCTGAGTGAGCATGCTAGCATGCACATGCACTGCACCTGATGGCATGTTGATGCATGGCGCACCTGCATGCATCGCACATTCAAATGCTGAAAGCAAAGTTTGCAAATCAATTCATTTGGGTCATTCATCATTGCCATCAACGCAACATGTTCCACTTGACATGTTTCATTGTCACAGGCATCTGCCACACAATGTCACCACTGATCAGTACACACATTGCATGTTTTCAGACACAGCATTGAGTTTGGCATTGTGATGAATCCCGGAAGCTGCGCATCGCCACCTTCATGCACACTTGCCACCTTTGTCCGCTGAACAACACAAATTCATCATCATGAGGGCTCTACACATGCAACGCCATCAAAATGTCACGTGTCAGAACAAGAAAAGTGAAAATGTGTGCATTGGGTTGCGCAAAGTGTGGCTGAAATGCGACCCTAGCTGTCACACAATGAGAAATCATTTCATCCTTCTCGTCCTTTGAAACCAATGTGTGCAACATGCACGCTTATTTTATTACTGCCCATGTTAGAAGACACCTTATTACATTCTGCCAAATGACATTCTTTTCTTCTCTGTCGAAGGGAGTCCTCAAGCTCAAAAGGGAAAATCCCTACAGCAAACGCGAATTGCATTCAGTGTCAGCCTTTCGATGTTCATGCAATGTACGGAAATTTCGAGGAGAGAAAAAATGGCAAAAATATATGCGACAACGGAAAATATTTAGTCGTAGTAGCTAAGCAACCTCAACCCTCGTCATTCCCTCTCGATTCTAAATTGGTAATATCTTATCACTGCGACATGATGCAATTAATGTTTTCGTAGGGAAATTTTCAAATTGGCTCCGGATGTCGCGTCTAGATGTAGCGGTTACACAATGAAACATCTCAAAAAAATGACTTCGTTTATATTTGAACGACTTCAACAAGCCCAATCTGATTTCAAGCTCAAGTTCCATGATTGTTAAGAAAATCAAATTGAATTTAAGTACATTTCTTATGAAAGATAAGTAATAAAGATTTCAGCAAGGGTATATTCTCGGAAAAATTAATCAATTTCCGCATTGATAGGTTGAAAAAAATATCACCTGTTAGAGTAACGTGCGGTTTCATACTAAAATGATCCAAACGCAGGAGGTTTTACCCTAATTACTGCCCTCCGACAAGCCATCAAAGAGAAAACTCACCGACATAAACCCCAAGATTTTTGCCGCCCCCGAATCTCCCAAATAGCCGAAGAAATCTCGAAATGATAAATAAGGGCGTTTTGTCTCATACATTGGGAAAATACCTTGTTTCAACACTAAATAACATGCATTTCTATATCTCATGCGTGATAAAGTGCTAGAATTCATTTGCGAGAGTTAATGTAAACCTAAATCAGCCTACATATTCAGAGTGAGGTAAAATAAATATGATGTCGTATATAAAATATTTATGATTATTTCTACATGATTCAACCCTGACATTTTCACATTAGAGCTGAATTACATTGCAAGGTTGCACCTGAATCCCTCCCCTCCATTCCCTTCGCCGTCTTGATTTCCGTCCACAAAGAAATTAAATTAGAGACGTCAATCACTTATTAGGAATAAAAAATGTATACACTACTTGTTGGACTTCTCGTCATTCTCAAGCCAGGTAGGAGAAGAAAGATTCACTTGAATCTAATCATGATCTAACCACTGACGTTGACTGTCCCCATAATCAGCCCTTGCCGCGCAGTGTGGTGATTGGCTCTTAGCACCGGTACAGTTACATGCCTGTTAGCTGAATTTTTATTTCATTTCTCGTTGAATCACAACTGTGGAATAGATGAACTTCATGTCTGAGTAAATACGAAACGAGTCTACTCTGTGCATACACGTCTGCTGGACGAATGTATCACTGGCCCTATGAAAGATTCTCACAAGATCTTCTTTAATCTGATTTCTAACAGCCCGGTGAAAGCTGTGACATCCACTGTGGTGGGAAGGGATCAACTGGTCTCTCTGGAAAGCTCTGTGACGAAAAATACATGTGGGATCACCAAGGGGAGGTCGGTCGCGACAGAAATGCTAATCCCTGTGAACAACAACTTAAATAGAAGAATCAATCATTTTTAAACGCTATAACCGACCTCGACAAATATCCTTACGCCTGACTGCTACACCGCAGATTGATACTCAAGCTGAGATGCAAGCAGTGATGACCGATCTCGGGTTTCCTTGCCAAAGTTTCTCTGCTGCCTCCAACGCCAACCACGCTCCTGGCTACAAAACTTCCAACGGACAATGCATCTTGAGCGCACCAAACCGACCAGTCAGCAGCTTCAAGTGTGACGTAAATCCGGCTACTCCAGCAGACAGGCGGCTTTGCTTCTGCTACATACAACATTGTGTGCACTTGAAGATCGGAGACTATCCCATGCAGGTGATGAAGCTTTACACACACACACACACACACACACACACACATATATATATATATATATATATATATATATATATATATATATATATATATATATATATGTGTGTGTGTGTGTGTGTGTGTGTGTGTGTGTGTGTGTGTGTGTGTGTGTGAGAACACAGATATATATATATTTATATTTGTTTTTCTTTTTCTCTCACACACACACACACACACACACACACATATATATATATATATATATATATATATATATATATATATATATGTGTGTGTGTGTGTGTGTGTGTGTGTGTTGGAGGAAAAGAAAAATAGAACCCTGCATTGCTGGGTGGTAGAGGAGGAAGAGGGCCTATGTTAATTACTTACCGAGCGAGATTATGTACGTATGCGTCTGTGTGCTCGTCGCTTTCGTCGACGAGCAAGATGTACACACGCAAAGTGTAAAATATAGCAGTTCCGCATTTATACTTTTACTATTGCATGCATATCTAGGCGTCTTTACTTTGACAAACATATGATTGAAATTCTCTTCTCTATTTGGTTCGTATGATGATCGAAATTAACAGGGTTGTCGCTGGCATCCTGAGAGGAAAAATACCTGCAGAGGATAAACACATGCAGCAATAAGCGAATGACTCCAGTCGTAATCCATCGAACGATATCTGTGGATCGATCGTCGTGTAGAATGCTTTTTCATCCTTTCTCCATCATCTCCATCACTGCCCTGATGCTCCTTCTCCTCCTCCTCCTCCTCTTTCATTCCAACCTGCTTCACATCCCCACAAGCTTACTGCGACTGTCCATTACCTGCTGTAAGCAAATGAAGAACAACACTAGAAATTTCTGTCTTCATGAAAAGTAGTTGAAATAGGTCCGCATAGCATTCGGTTTTTCCTGATATTTCACCGATTCTAATGCAATGTAAGGATCAATCAGTTTTTCGCTGCTTGACGGAAAAAACCTTTTTTTTACCAATTCACGCCCCCTCCCCCCCCTCTCCCGTTGAAGGGGAAACTCTTGACTGTGTCATCATTTCTATTTCTTCCTGCAAAATGCTAAGTGCATCACCTTTTCCATTTTTTCCAAAAATCGAGATGAGGCAGTAGTATAAGCAGCAAGAAATCAGCATTACGAAGCTGCAGGCAGCTTCGATGACCGAACCATAAAACACACAGACACACCTATATAAGTATATTTCATATAGCCTTCGACGCGTCTACCACGCAGAAAAGGAAAAAAAACAGTAAAAACCGCGGCAGAGAGTAAGCGACGTGCGTCAAGGATATAATCTACTTTTACAGTAGTATTGATTCGAGAAACATGCAAAAAATGTTCCATTTTGCACGCAACACCGCACAGGCTATGGATTGATTAGAGAGAAGGAACATTTTCCAACAAGGCCCAGGCTAGCAGGCAACATTTTTTGTCTCTGTTTATTGCGTGATCTTGGTTTCATTTTTTAAAGGCATAGTATCAAGTTCCGATTAGTCGTTCCGTGCATGCTAGAATCGCCCCCCGCGAAAATTACTGATACTAAAAACTATTGATTCGATCGTTTGGTTCGTGTTCATGCTGAACGTGAATCCACTTACTATATCTAGACACCTTGCTATGTTGCACATGCGGTCAGCACATGTCTAGCTGCAATGTAAAGCGGACCACACTAGCACACTCTACTAGTCTATCCAGCTATATATATGCTGTTTGCTTGGCATTGCATATGCTACACGAAGATGCGGAACGTATATGTGGCCATCCAGCGTCATTGTTGAACACATCTAATACATATGCGGGCATGCATGCAATACGTACGTGACAAAAGACGTGCGAAGCGCACAACTATGCGCATGTATCGTACGACGGTCTTGGCTCCGTCGTCGACGTTATGTGGTCGTATATAAATAATATTATATATAATAGCTAGATAGCCGCTTCGCGAGGAGTATTATTCGCTCATTATTATAGAATTAAATTGTTCTAAACTCAACAAATTAATAGGAAATGCATTCTGGGCAGAATAATCATCATTGTTATCATTTGGCTTCTTACGATATGAGAG
Organism: Bigelowiella natans CCMP2755; assembly: GCA_000320545.1. Taxonomy (NCBI): domain Eukaryota; phylum Cercozoa; class Chlorarachniophyceae; genus Bigelowiella; species Bigelowiella natans. The sequence goes on from ADNK01001953.1 coordinate 63,936, forward strand.
AGATGCTTATATTGCATCGTTATTACGTACCAGATATCATCAACCACCTCCCTACTCAATGAACACATCGACCATGCCTCACATGCAGTAGTAGGACAAAGGTCTGACGCATTGTGATATTATACCTCTTCGATCCTCGTCATATAGTCATCAAGCCATTGCATTATTCTCGACAAACTGCAACGTATATTCGCTCTGATTTATAACACATAAACAGAGTATCGGCCACAACAACTATAGAGCGCATGCGCGCGATTATCAAAGATGGTGAATACTTAATGAATGGCACACTACCCTTCCCTCAGCTCCGCGGTAGTTCATTGCCTAGGAATATAGAATTGATGAGAGGGGATCATTAATGACAAGAACTTACGAATGAAGTGACTAATTGACTGAATCGCTGCTGTGTGAGTGATGATGACACTCGTCAATAGCCCCAGCCGTTATTGCAGTATATCGTGGTACAGTAGGCCATTACCACCTCCTCTCTCTCTCTCCTCTCTCTCTCTCTCTCTCTCTCTCTCTCTCTCTCTTCTCCCTCCCCCCCTCTCTCTAGCACTCCGTACCTTTCTTTGGCGATACATCAGGCACATGGTGCACGGGCCCCAGCATGGACTTGAAGCAACAACAAACGATAACAACAACAACAACAACAACAACAACTGATTACAGGCATTTTTTTTTGACTTGTTTTTCCCTCTCCTTTTATCATCTCCGCTTCTCATCCTCGCTATTTTTTCTTCGAAGTAATAAACAACTACTACTACTACTACTACTACTACTACTACAACTGCTACTACTATGAAGTACTGTCTCTATTACAGCATTTGAACGCAATCGGCGAATAACCATTGCGACCCACGAGGCCCTGAAAAGGCTTTAGAAGCGAGGTGGTATGCCATCAAGGCTGGAATCATCAACAAGTGCAAGACAGGTGGTAGTAAAAGCAGTAGTAGCAGTAGTAGAAGTGGTAGTAGTAGCAGAAGAGGATGATCTTTACAATCGATGTGTGTAGTAGTAGCAGTGTAGCCTCTTAGTTCCTGAAGTCGTCAATCATACCTTCTCCCTCACGTAGTGTTGGGAGGTTGTACTTGTTGCGAAATCGTGCAAGTATGTGCCCTTGGAAGCAACACGAATAGTACTGAGATGAGAGAAATACGGGGGGGGGGATGGGAGAGTGGGGAGAGTGTTGTTAGGAGTAATAAGTTTTCCAATTCAATACGGACGTATATTGTTTAGATATTGCGAACTGCATATGATCAATCACATTTGCTTACAAACGTATGGACATACCTGCGGGCAGCAGATACAAGTGCATATTGCGCAATAAGGGCTGTTGTTTGATAACGAGAGGAGGAGGAAGAGGAGGCCAAGTGGTAATCAATGAAAAGAAATTTGGATAAAACAGGGAGGACGGTTTCATACCACACACACACACACACACACACACACACACACAATATTATATTTTTTTGAGTGTGTGTGTGTGTGTGTGTGTGTGTGCGTGCGTATGTGTGCGGCGTTGAAGTGAAAGCCATTTCTCTGTGTATATGTACGTCGCACATATTCATCACCTTCATCATCAGCATTATCATCATTATACCCCACAACCCACTTGCTACACCCATCCACCATTAACAACAACAATAGTAATAACAACAATAATAACTGATCCCAGTATGATGATGGTGACGATGTTCACTCGTTTGTAAGCAATTGCATCCATCATCCCTCGACAGCCTACTACAATTGCTGCTAATATTATTACTACTACTACTAGTAGTAGTAGTGCTACTACTGCATTACTAGGAAAGGATGCAAGACCCACAGAAATTAGGAGCAAAGTGCCAGCCCTCGCTCCCAATATCCTGAATGGATACGTGTGCAATCGATATATCGGTGAATTCATTTGTGGGAGATGGGTGTGTGAGAATATTGAGGAAAACAGGAAAACGATGATGTAAGAAGGTATCGCCAGTAAGAAACGATACAAATTAATAGTAACGATACAAAATAGTAACAACCAAGTGAGGGGGTAATTACTATTATCATCGAGTAAAGAAAGTGAGTGCATATTCTTGTTATATTCGCGTTGTTGTTCTCTGTAATGTTCATATTTGCTAGTATATAAACATCGTTCGTTCTCTCTCTCTTTCTCTTTCCCTCTCTCTCTCTCTCACACATCATAAACGTCGCAGCCGAGTTCGCAGAACATGCATAGTCCGCAACTAATTCGTATATACAAACAACAAAATAAACAACAATACGGCATCGGTAGCACCACCAAAAAATAGCAGCAAGAACAACGATGTGAGTACACAACACACATTTTGCCCAGTGTTTTGTAAAATAGTTGTTTGCTAAGACAGAGGCGCAGTGGGATCATGCTAGTGGTAGAAGTAGTAGTAGCAGTAGTAGTGGTAACAACAATCAGCGATTGATTGATAATGATACTACCAGCTTCCATAAATGCAGACGAGAGGCTCATCAAAGCATGAACAAGTTTTGCCCACCTAATGGAGGAGGGTGGAGGGGGGGGGAGGGAGTGGGAGATTGTTGGGGGTTATGGGGATTTGTGAGTGATTGCGTGAGAGTATGGAATATGGAGGAGATAGCTACTACTACTACTACTACCACTACTACTACTACAGCGACCCATTGGTTATTGTTGGCCAATAGCGGTGCATTTCCTCCGCCGTCTTCATCAATTACTGTGTTTATACATATCACACACACACACACACACACACACACATATATATATATATATATATATATATATATATATATAATGTGTGTGTACATGATTGTGTTTGTCAGTTGTGGCACCAATGAGGAAGAAGAAATTCTCAACAACCAAAGAGTAGCAAAAGATGAATTGAAAAGAAGGGCGAGAGTTCCAATGAATACATCATGTTTTGCACAGAGAAGAGCGCACATGCGATAAACCATAGCGTAATATTTAGTAAAGTGTTTAACGCTAGCAGTATAAGCACCTAATTACTATTGGAAAGTATAATAATACTTTATCGCTGTACGTCAAGTTGATTATAACGTAAAATCAGGTTGGTCGTATAATTAGAAATTAATGGTGATGGTGGTGATGTCGACCCACTCCGTATTGTCATCAATCGGAAAAAAAATTTAACAAACAGATCAAACTCTGTTGTACAACCTTGAGCCAGAGGCTCAGCAGGGACCACGACGCCCGTTACCACTCCCGTTACATCTGAATCCACCGCCTCATCGTGACCATATGCTTGTTTCTGCTGCTGCCCTTGAAGATGTTGTTCGTTTCGAAGCTGATTGCAGTATGGAATCGACATTCAAAGGGGTGCGAAAATAGGATAACATTCATCCTCATGTTATTCACAAAATCATCCGTTAATAATACTACCGTTTGCCCACAGTTTCCGCAGGTGAAATACTAGTCAATTATTGGACAAGAAATAGAGGATAGATACAGCAAACAAGAAGGAGAAACATACAAAATTAAATCAGTAAGAAGGGCTGAAATGGCTCAGGATCGTGCTCTCATTGGCTGCTGCACTGCTGGTTCTACAACTACTACATATACTACTACTACTACTATAGGTACTACCTCGACATGATTGGGAGCCTCAAGTTCAGTGCTACACGACGGGCAGACAACCTAAGCGTGTTGCATTTGAGCAGGGTTTTAGTTATATATCTATATATATATATATATATATATATATATATATATATATATATTGAGTAATATTGGGTAATATTATATATATAATATGTATATAAATGTACATGTATATGTGTGTGTGTGTTCATCGCAATTAGTATATATTCCTTTAAGTAGCTGTCACACATCATCATATCCCTGTTTCTACTACTGATACCACCACCACCACTACCACCACTACTCGTACTTGAAGTGAAACAAAACTCTGAGGAATGAATGAAAAATATCTTTTGTTTTCTCTTCGGAATCGGGAAAACCGAATTGTTCATCGCCACAAGATCATATCTCCAACAAAATAATCTTGTACATGGAGGCGGTATCGAATGCAAGCTTTGCAACTTGTAACAAAAAGTGTTTTGACAAATGGACATCAAGGCTGTGTACTCTCATTAGCAGCTATCGAGTTGCTGAGCTCTGAAGGGGCTCAGGATGGAAATTTTATCTCAGATGTTTTTCCGATATATTCATTTTAAACAGTTAAAACTAGTAATCTGTAGTGTAACGCTACGACATGATCTGCTACATTATGTGGAGAGATTATCCGTAAATTATCTTATCAAATACCACCTAAAAGCAGGATCAGCAGCACAACACAGCCAACAGCCACAAAAGGCGTCAGGAATGAGTTGGCAGAATGTTCTCCGAAAATGCAGGTGCTTTCAAGGATGAGTTTGCGGACAACAGCAATATTTCCTTGTCGTTTTGGTAAAATAGCCTGTGTTTGAGTGTAAAGGAATTCGAACCACTCGCTCGAGCGAATGGATGCTGGCGTAGGTGGTGGCGATCCAAAGTCACGTCCAAAGCGGGCTGCCTGGAGAGGGCCAAAGCCCTGGAATGGAAATGGTATTTTACGATACGGATATATGATGAATGAAATTGCTATTTGGTCGTTCATTTGGCTGCTGCCGTCAGGATCATCGAGAGAGCAGAAGCGTCGTGACGAGAAACAGTTGGAAAAGGCGTTGAAACAAGGACATGTGGTTCTTCTTGGACGAAGGCGTCGTAGCAATGTCTTAGCTTCCCCGTCGAAGCCATCTTTTGAAAATAATGAGCCTTCAGCTACTTCAATGCGACAGCCTGAGCAGCAGCTGAGGCAAAAGGAGCATCATGGAAGCATAGAAAGAAATGTTACCACACCAACTGCCATATCTTCGTCTTCTTCATCCTTCGAGAGTAGGGGAATAGGACAGTGGTCACGCAGAATTAATGTGAAAGCACTAGATGAACATAAGGGCATTTCCACTCTTTGTCCCATATGCGGTGCATCCATGCCTCCTTCCAAGCTTAGATCGCACGTCAATCATTGCCTCGATCACCAGGTAATGACGAAACTATAAGCAGCAGGATATGACAACTTTAACTGTAATTCACAATTCACCCCCATGAATGCTCTCGCATGCTACCATTACTTCGTATGGTCCAATAGAATGCGCTGTCATTGAATTCAACAACCTCATCTATAGCAAATCTAGATCTTCATTCAGTTTACTTGATGCTCATCAGGAAAGAGAATCGTCCGTTGCTTCTTCTCAGGACCTATCCTCTATTATTTCAATCCCACCATCAACTTACTCGTCCTCGAATGGAAGGCACCGTAGACTGCCACATCGACAACAGCAACAACGTCGCTATTCATCATCTTTGGCATCATCATCATCAGCAGCAGCAGGAGCAGCATCACCACCATCTACCTATGTACCTCCATGGAGGCGAAGGCGGGAACAACGATACCTCAACAAAGCAGCAGCAGCAGCAGCAGCAGCAGGACCATCATCATCATGCTTTGGTTCAGGGAGAAAGATAGGTCAGTTGGACTTTGATTCCGTCCTCGCAGTGTCAAGCAAGACTCTGGAAGAGCGAAGAGAGGGGGAAAGACGACGAAGACGACTGCAAAGAGAGCAGCAGCAGGAGGAGGAGGGAGTTCCACGTAGCAGCGGCAATCAACACCATCACCATCATCATCATAACGGCAGGAGGATGGGATTAGGAGGGGGGGGATCAGTGGATGGACTCCTCTGGGAAGCACCCACATTAGAGGAAAAAGCCAAGTTTGTGCTGCTCATTGAACAACAGGCCCGGGATGATGCAGAGCGAGAGAGAGAAGGTTATGAACCTGTTCCTCCACAATATTTTATTCTTTCATGATACTGTTGGCCCTTATCTCCCTCATTCTCCCTTTTTCCAATGAATGAATTCAAATTTACTCCTTGATGCCTGTGTTAGAGCAAGAAAGGGAGAATAATCAAGAGGCGCGAAAGAATCAGCTCTCACAGAGACCTAAATACTACCATCCTCCTCCCAAGGGCAGTGTGGGGGGGGGGCAGGAGTGCGGAGTTGATGCTGCAGCTGCAATGATGGCAGCAGCATTTTACGACAATGATCCAAACAGCACCACCACCAACAATACCAGCTCCTCGATGGTACGAGTGCATACGCAATCTAATGATGATGATGATGATGAAGATGATGATGATGTGACACCTACGGGATCATAGCAACAACATCTAGAGTCAGCATATGTGTATATTGTTCTCGTGTGTAGAGTGCTTTGGTGTCTCAGTGCTGATTCCATGTCCATATTTCATAATCTCAGTACATGTATGTTGGACTGCTATTTATACATAGGGTTACGTGGTACTGCGTAACCGTAGAGATCTGGAACAGGGGTTAAAAGCCCTCCTAGGCAGCAGCAGCAGTACCTGCAATGGTGATAGTAAAAACAGCAGCAGTCGTTTGGAAGGAGCAAGGATCACAGGGACCACCTCTTCATCAGATGAGGAAGCTGCTAAAATAGCTGCTGCAATCGCATCATCGACAGCCCATACTGCCACCGCTACAGCATCCTTTTCAATGGCATCACTCTTCCCTCCTAAGTCATCGTCAGAAAGAGCGCTCATGGCGGCAGTTCTAAAGGCCGATGTAGTAGTCCATATCCACCATTTTATGTCTGTTCTCTCTCTCTCTCTCTCTCTCTCTCTCTCTGTGTGTGTGTGTGTGTGTTTGGTGGCAGTGGAACCGTAGATGTGCAGACACATTAGGACACCCTCTAGTAATGCAGGAGAGGAAGAATGATATATACCTAATCACTCTGTGATATGTAGGTCAAAGCAGTAGAGAGCTTTCTCCTTCCAAGGAGGCCAATTCGTACGTTGCGACAAGCACTGTCGCTGCATGTTGCATGTTTGCTCGGATACGCTGATATCACTAGACGACTCGCAAAGGTGGTTGTTTGGTTGTTTGGTTGGTTGGATCATGTGATGATGATGATGATGATGATGATGATGATGATTCCATAATAAAGAGGAGATCCATGCTGCTGCCTGTTCTGTACTTCTGGCGTGTATATGATAACAGCAAGAATACGATTGGCATTTTGGTATGGTGAAGAAGAAACGGTGGAGGCGATAACGATGTTTGATAGATATTTTATATGGTGAGTGTTAATTAGTAATAGACGTTGTTTTTGTTGTTGTTGTTGTCGTCGTAGCGGCATATATTCTCTTTGGCAGCCAAAGACAGTCGTGGGAAAACAGCTCTACATATTGCCTGCATCTTCGGTCGTTCGGAGTGTACAAAGGCGCTGCTAGAGGCGAAAGCACCTGCACACGTGAAGGACAGTCGCACCTACAACACGCCTCTTCATTGTGCAGCACAAGTAAATGCAACGGAGTGTATCAAGGTTAATATTCTTGTTGTTGTTGATGATGATGATGATGATGATGCTTGGTGTTACCCTATCAATGAGATTGCATGTTAGGAATAATTTACGTGAGTAATACCTATGTATTGGTTGGGTGGTCAAAGTAGCATTGTCGTTATTATCCCTTTCAACCCCCCCCCCTCCCCCTCAGACTCTCGTTGAGGCAAAAGCCAGCCTGGAATGGACAAACAAGAAAGGCCACACCCCGTTGCATACTGCGTGCATAGCGCAATCTCCAGACGCCGTTCAGTGCATCTTGAAACTGAGGAGAAGAAGCAGGATGATGGGTCATGAAAGCAGCAAGAAGAAGATGATGATGATGATGAACCATAATAAGCCTTCTTCCTTCTCTTCTTCTTCTTCTTCTTCAAAACAAGCAGGTGGAAGTGTGAGTAGAACAGTTATCTTTCAGCATCATAATAAATTATTATTAGATGATTTACGCCATTCATACAGAGACCGACCACATTACCCGTGTTTCTATTCGCATTGATACTGATGACTACATGACTATGTTGTTTCACTAGACGGTCCTTCCGGTAGTGTGGAAGCTGCATTTTCTAGTCTGTCTTCAAAACAAAGGCAGAAGAGAGAAGGAGAGACCGCTATACTGCTGGCCTTAGAGCACGGATCTTTGGAATGCGCCAAGATACTGATCGAGGAGGACGGTGCGGTGATGGATGCACGATGTGCTGCCATCTGTAGGAACACGATGCGGTCAATTATGCGCTCTTGGCGTTCCGAGGCTGGGGAGGTAGAAGCTAAGTATGCTTATTTCCCATCAAGGCCAATCTTTAGACCGCAGAGCAGAAACAGCAGCACAACAAATACGACATCAAAAATAGCAGCTTCTACTATTGCTCGAGGGGGGTGGCAGGAAAGAACGCTGCCAAAGAAAACGAGAATAACAACAACAACAACAACAACAACAATATTCCTCTCTATGACACCAGTGATGATCTCCCAGCGACAACGGTGATTGTGTGTTTATGCCATGTATAAGTAGCAGTAGCAGTAATAGTAATAGTTGTAAATGATGTGCTAAATTTGTCCTTCCTTCACCTAAAAATCGCGACCATTCTCTCACAGAGATATCATTGTCATCGTAGTCATTTGCCTAGGTTGTATGTTGCTTGAGGTCCTCACGGTGCCTCTCAACCTCCTCCTCCTCCTCCTCCTCCTCCTTATGTATGATTGTAACTTTTTACCACTACAGAGAGAGGCCATGGCATTGCTGCCTCCTTCGCTAGTATCGATTAACATGTGGAACTTACTTGCCAATCAAGAACTTTGTGACGTGTGGTTTCGACTCAAAAAGAATAGGTATTTAGTAGTAGTAGTAGTAGTAGTAGTAGTAGTAAACAGTGTAGTAGTCTTAGTACAGTAATAGCAGCCTCATTGGATAGACGTGTGATGATGATACCCATGATTTGATGACATTCACAGTGCTGCAATATGAAAACGGTGTTGTCTATCTTGCTGTCTCTCCCTTTGTTATTTTGCTCCTAGATACGTTGGCGCTCATAGAATCGTCTTGGCAGCTCGATCCGAGTACTTTCGCTCACTCTTCAACGGTCATATTGGAAGAGGAAGGAGGAGATCAAGAGAGGAGAAGGAGGTCGGTTCAGAGGAATAACAAATAACACTTTAGTTATCGTTTGATATGTGCTTTTCTCATTTCACAATAGAGATATTGCATATGTTAGATCATAGTAGTTGTGTTAAATGAAAACATAGTATTATTCACTCTTTCTTTCACCTCATACTACCCCTGTCTTCGTTGTCGATCATCATCATCATCATCATCATCATCATCATCACTATTGACTATCGGTTTTCAGGTTGTACATTCACTAAATTTCGTATCTGTGGAGAGTTTCAGTGCGTTGTTAGTGTACCTTTACACTGGAAGGACGCCACAGTGCACTACTAGCACTGCTACCTCTAGCAGCAGCAGTAGTAGTAGCAGGAGGAGGAACTTTGAATTGGATGATAGAAAGAAGGCAGTGTCTTCATCATCATCATCTTCTTCTTCTTTCGAGCAATTAGTAGAGGTATAATTCCAGTAGAAATGCCATTTTACTTTACCGCAATATTAATAGAAGTAGGTAGGAGAAAGAAGACTCCTGGATGTTGGCATGCTCTAAATAGCACCTCAAGATTATCTGCCCCCTGGCGGACAGTCATAGCTTATCATCATCATCATCATCATCATCATCATCGTCATCGTCGTTGTTATCATCGTCGTCGTATTTGTCTTCATTCTTGTCCGTATATCAGGTTTTGGTGTACTCGAATATGCTGATGCTGTGGCCTCTCAGAGACTTCGCAGAGAAGGAACTGACTAGTCAATACCTGGATAAACACAATGCTCGCCATCTATTAAACATTGCGTCATTCCACAACGCCGATAAACTAGCGGCTGCAGCAAATATCACACTTCTTCTCAGCGCTCCTACTGATGATGATTTCAACTCTGATGGTATGTATGTGCGTGTGTATGTGCGTGTGTGTGTGTGTGTGTGTGTGTGTGTGTGCTGGCCACGTGTCAAGGATTTCAATCTAACAGAAGACTTAAAAGATGAAGAATAAGAAAGAAGATTTAGTGAAAGAGCCTTTTAATGATGAGATCTCCAGAGGCCCTGCTTTTGGATTATTTCCTTCCGTAATCGATGTTCGCCCATAAAGCAATCGTTGTTTGTTTGAATGTTTGCTGGTGCTGTTGCTTGCTTTTCAGGGGGTTGGCATTGCTATGATGATGGCAGCAGCAATAGTGCCATCATTACCACCACTACCACCACTACCACCACCAGCATCGATCGATATCATTCAGATCATGAAGACTGCCTTCTCAGCGTGTATGTTGAAGAAGAAGAAGAAGAAGAAGAAGAAGAAGAAGAAGAAACGAACCAAAATGAGAAGCATCTAAGATACGACCGTGACAAGATCCTCAAGTCATTTCCAGCCCAAGACCACCTACATTTTAGCGAATTCGATTGCCCCCAAACCAAGAGAACTACTGGTGGCAATGTTGATGACGGTGTATCTTTATCTTCTTCTACCACTTCTCCTTCTATTGCGTCTTCTTCTTCTTCTTCTTCCATAGAGATCAATACAAGCCTGCACACACTTTGTAGCAGTAGCGGTTCGAAAGAAGGGGGAGAGGATGTGTGTTTCCAACTGTTGGTCTGTGAGGTTGATAGTAAGGAAAAAAGAGGAAGTGCCAACAACAAGAAGAAGAACAATACCAACAATGAGAAGGGAAAAAAGAGAAATAAGGGCTTGCCATTAGATAAAAAGAAAGTGCCAAACAGTAGTGTGGAAGATGATGATCGTAGGGATGGTGAAGAAGAACATTTGGACATGTTGTCTTCTTCTTCTACTCCTACTACTGCTGCTGCTACTTCTACCACCCATTATGGTACATTGTTGGCGCATAGTGCTATCATCGCTGCAGGATGGCCGGAATTCAAAAAGTATTTCCTTAAAATTAAAGAAACAAGTCAAGCTCATTCTACCCCCACCAAACATAACGACGACTACTCGAAGAAGAGCAACACGAATGCCGCTAAGGAAAAGGGGGGTCAATCACCATTCCATTCATTGAGGAAAACGGCAAGAGGGAAGGGGTCGTTCTCATCATTACCATCATCATCCTCATCATCATCATCATCATCTTCTCAATCGATAATGGTGATCCACATAGTCGGCTGCGAGTATGAGCTGAAAGCTTTCTCTATGTTTGTGAGGATGCTGTATGCGCCACAACGAGAAATTGCGTTGATAATGCGGCAGCAGCGACTAGAACGGAAGAAGCAAGACTTGGATAACGGACAACAACATCCCGGAGAAAGAGTGTTGGAGGAACATCTACCAGAATCTAGAAAGGAGCTGCTGTCGCTACTGCTGCTGCTGCGAAGTTCCTACCTTCATTTCACCCAAAACTACTTTGCAAGCTACATGGAGAAGGTGAGGCAAAAGGTAGTAGGAGGTGCTGGCGAAGGAGGAGGAAGAAGAAAAGGCACAAAAAGTACAAACAGCATCACAATCACAGGAAAAGGGGTGTCGCGTGCAATAGAGCGGATATTGGCAAGCAGCGAATATTTCATAAATGCAGTTACAGTTGTTATTGCATTACAGGTGATGGTACTAGCAGAATTGCTTATTATGATAGAAATAGTAGTGATGAACATGCCCAGCATGAATAGCGGTGATCATTATGGTATTCACTTCAAACAGTAACTCCCTCCTGTGAGCGACATGTCAAATAATACAGCAAACCTAGATATTAGAAAGGAGATGGTGCCATCATCTAACCCGTCTTCTCTTCTCCTTCTCGGTTCTCATTGGCATGATAATCACCACTATCTTATTACTTCTTCTTCTTCTTCTTCTTCCTCTTCTCGTACACCTCACTTCCAGGTGATCAGAGCAAAAGAGTGTCCATATCTGTACCGAGCATGTACAAGCTTCGTTGTGCAGCATTTAGACGAAATCGCTACGGTTCTTTCCCCCTCCCCAAAGATGCAGATTGCAATGATGGAGAAGCACCGAACAACGGCTAGCACGCCTGTTACAAACAATGAGAGCCAGGCTGGAAATGAGCACATACGACAGTCAGTCATTAAAAGAAGTGAAACAAAAGATGGGTGCGAGGGCGACATGATCGATGCTCTAGCTGCTACTTCTGCACGAAATACTGCGACGAATAAAGCAGCAGCAAGACTCAAATCGTTGGTATTACTACCACCGCAACCAGTACCATGAGGCAGTCGATGATCGTTGTTATTGCCCTTTCTTTACTTGCATATACGTTTATTTGTCGCATTTTTGTCGTTTAAAATGAGTGGACGCACACGTAACAAATTCAAACATTTTACGGGGATGATGGATGCATAATGACAATGATAACGATGATGATGATGATTACTATAAATACTTCTTCCTTGCTCAAAATCAGGACGATGATGATGAGAATAAAGCAATGGCACCGCTGCGTTGTCGGCCTACAAGCGATGATATTATCAAGGCGTCCAAGATAAAATATGTAGAGACGAAGAGGGAGAAAATGTCAAATAAATGTGAAGATCCGCACCTTACCATTCGTATCTATAGTCCGCCAATAAGAAAACTGCAAACGATAATATCTGACTCTTCATCTTCGTCTCTGAATCCTGCTTCTTCCCGCCCTTCGTTCTCTCGTTATGGAACAACAATGTCAAAGCTGCTGGTCTCGACTCTGGATGCCTTTCCCTGCATGCACAACGAACAGTGACCTTGCATTTGCAATTCTGTTGGGCGGGCCACCATGGTGCAAGCTACATCCAAAAAGGGAAATTTAGAGTTAATTGCTCATAGCTCATCATTGCATTGTGCAAGTAAGACCTTCTAAAGCTTGTTGTCGTGTAGTCATCGTAGCTGGGCGCAGCTATATCCATCATGGAACGTGCTTTCGCACCACCTCGATTTCTCTAGATCTAGCACAGATATTCCAACGCTTTAGGTTTGGAAATACGTGCACACATGCTTATTTGGCCTTTGATAGGCAAGCATGATCGCCACCATGTCTTAAGCACCAAAATATTCTATGCATGAGCAGTCGAATCTATTTAGCGCTCGCTGCTGGCAAGGCCATGGATGGATTACGCTAGACGCGCAGATAATTGGCTTGTGATTATACTTGCAAGCGTTAATAAGGATCATATCCTCATGACAAACATCACATCCACACAGCAACTATAGTAGCAGTAGGTCCAGAGCACATGTTGTAAAGTATTTGGTATGCAAGCATAAACACGTGACAAGAAGATACTAATTGCTGTTCTTTTGGACTCTACGTCAATGCATATCAATGGGGTACAGCAAATTAAACTAAATACGTCTTATTTCTCGATTTCTAATACTAGAAGCTCTTGCCAGTATAACATTAGAGGAGAGACATATTATTTTTTTCGTATGTTCTTCACTCTTCCTGCATATATCACAAATAGGATCAGGTTTATGATTGAAATATGATTCAGCTACCCTATCCATCCGAAATGATAGTGCGCGAAAACAGGGCACTAGGTAGATTCTCTTTACTTGTTGCCGGTATAGCAGCAGGAGCATCATCAATAAAGCGCACCTTCAGAAGCATCAAATATCTTATTTGCTGGGCGAAGGTTCTTCACTGTCTCTTCAGTCAGCGGCACGGTGGAGTCGTCCAGATCCTTCACAAGTACGAATCTAGACAAAATTAACAGCATTCATGGCGGTGAAGGTGATGATTGATTATGGTAATGATTGAGAAGGTGTTGTGTACTGAGCGATGTGAAATGGATTCGGATGCAGAGTAAACAAAATGCTTAACGAAATCACCACCTGGGAAGAAAAACTAAGGAATCCTTTCTTTAGTGATATCATATATTCACATATACGCACACACACACACACACACACACACACATATATATATATATATATATATATATATATCAGATTTATGTGTGTGTGTATGTGATGAATGTGGCAATATATAAACCGAATATGAATAGAGACTGTGTTTTCTTCCGATGATGAAATAGTGTTTGTTGTATGAAATCGTCTTACAAGGATCCATCCCCCCCCCGACCGATGCGTAGATTGCCATCCACATATGTGGTGTCTAGGCTGGGGCCAATTCCTGCATATGAGCAGTCGATGTTGTTGTTAATTTTGTAAACTAGAGAATGATGATGATCGGCAACGTAGGTACTTTGTCACATCATCATCATCATCATCATCATCATCATCATCATGACTACCATTTTCATCTTCGTCCTTCGATGCTCTATTTGGCTTTACGACACGACGGATAACTATCGATGTAAAGAGGGCGTTATCAAGATCACCATCTCCACCATTGCCATTGTTGATAAAACCGTATTTGTCTTAGTTGTCAGTCCTCGTCAGCATGATTATGACAAGGCATGTAGTCTTTACGTGACTTTGATTCATCATTACATGGAATAGGAATGCCAAGGAACTTCGTCAGCGACAGGATCACTGCAAGAAAACGCACTTCAATCCTATCCTCGTCGTTGTTCAGCTTTGCAATGTAATTGACAGAATCTCTAAAGAGGAAGGACGGCGACCCATCAGTAATTTTGCCAATTGAATACTATTTCAAAGGATAATCTATCATCCCTTCTCATGATGATGGTGATGATACGATGTTGGTGAAAGGAGTGCTGTTTGTGGTCTCTTAGTAGATTATAGGCATTACTTTGGTGCTATGTCAAATTCTGACACTACACGTATGCTAGCTCTCAATCCTGCAGGGCCATTCAAGAACGCCTAATAGTTGGGCGTCGTTGTCAAATGTGTAGTAGTGGTAGTAGTAGCAGCAGCAGTGATATAGAGGTTGTATTGTTGATAATAGGACAATATTCTTCCCTCTTCCCTCCTCATCATCTATTGATTATTGAATAATGCACACAACTCTCTCTACAGCTCTTGCTTCCTACAAGTCGCGATTGATCATCTTCCTTTCATTATTAGACACATAGGTTACATCACATCAGTAACAGTACGTGGTTCTCGAATGTTTTCCCAGTGATATTTATCCTGTAGCAGCAAACACAGAACTCCGTTTAATATGCAATGTAAGTAGCTATCAACAACAGGTGCTATCAGGTGCTGCGACCTTTGAAAGACAGCATCGGGTCGAAACCTAAGTAAAAGCACGTTGCAATGCAATTAGTGGGATTGTGGAATGAATAAAGGGGGATTGACGATGATGGAAGAGAGCAAACGGGCGGCAAATAATGCCATCACGAGAGTGCACGATGACGACGAGCATCGAGACAACAACAGTGTAACAAGCTTCTACCTTCCAGGTAATTTATAGAGCCTTGTTATCTCTGATGCATCCGAATATAGCAATCTCCATGGGCCATTTAGATCAAATACAGCTAATGCCAATCATACCGTTGATAATCGTAGTTATGCTGCCGATGTTGATCACAATGACCCATGATCCCATTATGCACTACCTGATTTGTTCTTTAGAACTGGCGGTTGATAGCATCGAAGGCTCTCGAGAAGTCTCACAGCAGATCGAATCTGGCCATCCAATACGTTTTCCCCTATTATTATCATTATCATTATCATTATCATTATTATTATTATTATTATTATTATTATTATACTTGTTAACGTATGTCTTTATGTATTTGCTTTTGTTATTTTATTTGCACTTGCACGCACCGTTTTCGAGCAAGGTCAAGTTAGTAAGTGGTGCGCGTGGTAGGATTTCTGTGCGCTCTCGGCCTTGTTGAATTAATTTTATCAGATGCCGCACCTGTAAAGAGAAAGGAAAAGAAGACAGGGGAGATAGTAAGCTGCATGTTGCGTAGTGTTTATTGTGGAAGAATGTGAGCGTTCAAATTGTTATCACAACGTTCTAATTCTATGGCTGATAAAAAGTGGCGTATTCTTTGTTGTTATAATGTACTCTTCCTTCAGCTGTCGAAGCAACCGATGCAATTTCCATCCGAGTACTCGTTATCGCCTCTGCATTCTTATTGGGAGGAGGAAGAGAAGGGAAGGGGCATCGATACAAATACTTATAATAATCCTAGACTAACTGTGACCTCTAATATCGTTTAGGAAAAAATCACTTTTGCATGCGTACCTGATGTAATATAATGTCGGGGGCTTTGAAGTTACTTCTTCTTCCCCTCTCCGCTATTCCTCGTCTCCTAGTATGCATAGAATTCAGAGAAGGGCTGCTTTGTCACAAAGAATGATGTCGCTACGATAGTTCATTGAGCAGTGTTGATGTCTTAAGTAGTTGTAATGCACCTCTGCAGATAGGTTTTTGGCCTTCCCATCTCCGAAGCAAAGTTGACGTATTTCCGCTGGGGTTGTTGAACGATGCGTTATGTACTTGATCTAGAGCTATGAGTAAAGGCGGTGATGATAATGGTGATGATCACGATGATAACCTGGAGTGAACGGCTTCGACCGTAGGGATGTGCGCTGCTAAAGGTCAAGAAGGTCAAAAACAACGATAGCGAGGAGGAGGAGGGACATCGCCACGTCGCCATTTTTGTGCTTCCGGCCAGGAGCATTGGTTTTGTTGTAAGAAAGAATTATATTGGACAATTTTTACTCCAACAGATATCTAAAAGAGATACTATTTTGGGAAAAGATCATGCCTCATCTAGACATTCTTTTGAACTTAACATATCTGAAGTACCATGTGGGATTCTACTAATCAAAATCCTAAGAATAAAACTATTTCAACCACGGAATATAATTCACAAATGGTTTTCTTATCGATAAAACATCTAATAAATTAATGTCTGTCAAACGAATAGCCTTAACCGACCGCCTTCTCCAACCATAGCGCCGTGTGCACGTTCACAGGCCTGTGTAATACGATTCCTTGTAGCCATTACTCGTTAGAGTGGTTTTCTCCCTCCCATCGAATAGTTGAGAGAAGATAGTCGAGTCAACTTCGACAATGCAATGGAGGACCCTCGCCCTTTCTTGGCTTTGACCCGCTCGGGATCCCACTCTTCCTGTCCGCACCGACGCAGTTCCAAGCTTAAAGTGATTGTCACCCTTCTCTTCTTCTTCTTTTGCTGCTGTTGCTGCTTAAACTGCGTCCGCTACCAGCCGCAGCACGGTGTTCCGCATTCCATTGGGCAACAATATGGGACAGTGCAGGGGAGGGGGCTGAATATCTTCAATGATGAACGTGCTTCTTCGGACATAACAGGAAGCAGTCGTCGAAGTGGGCTGAGGTGGAGAGGTGAGAGGATGCTTATTTGATGGTGGTTTGGGGCAAAAAGATGACAATCCATTCTCTGCCCTACTCCTGCTACAGCCGTATCAGGTGCAGCAATGATGGTTTCGATGTTCGGAAAGGGCCTTATCACCCATCGTCCAGCAAAGGCTGACACGGTATACACGATCAAACCCTTCCTCCTTTCATACCTAACCCATTGATTAATGCCATGGTGGTGACTCAGGAAATCTTATCTGGAGAAATGGTCTTTGAAGATGAAATTGATACTTTGGCAGTGGAACGATTGAGGCGCCTCTCTCTTGCCAAATCGGCGCGGAAGGTCGCATTGACAAAGCGCACATAGTTAATGAACATACATATGGTGTTTCTTGAATCAACATCTGACATGAAAGCTGCTGCATGAATTTGATTATAGATGCAACAAGATGGAGCCTTTAGGTTCACGAACTCATCCGTTGATAAAGTCGTTAACCAAACTTCCATGAGGACAATTGATGAGTGGAAGGATATCGGTAATCCTATCACAAAAAGAGGGGAGAGGGGGGGAAGGGGGGTAGCAGACTAATTTCCCCAAAATTCCGGCAATTCAACCTGATTTTTTTTTTTTTTTTTATTATTTTAATTATAATTCTTATTAACATCATTATTGGGTGAAAGGTACTAGTGATGCAGTACTTTAGCTTCCTACTTGCGTGTGTCTATATTGTTTGTTCGCACAGCGGAGAAGGCTAACAACCCAGAGGCAATGTATAACCTAGGCTTGTGCTACTACTCAGGAGCCGGTATTTGAAATATGAATATGTAAGATTAATGAATATCTTAATAAATATTTTCTTTCAACTATTGAGTGCTCTCTAGCAGCGTGCTATCACAGTGTTATTATTCTATCTAATGATGTTATCATCCCCATTGCTGATCTCAACAAACAACATCGTCATCATCACCGTTATCACCATCATCGTTGTCACGAATAGGCGTGGCGAAGAACTACGAGACGGCTATTCACTGGTTTACCTTGGCAGCGGAGCAAGGATTTCCTGAGGCAAAACACAATCTTGCCGTATGCTACCAGTAATACCAACGATGAGAGATTGATAGTGATGCAGCAGCAATGTGCAAGAGGAGGATGGTGTAGTTAGTTACTGTACTGTGCGTATTTTTGTTGGTTGTTTCACTGCTCCCAAAAGCACCTACGTGATGCCTACCCTCATTGCGCACTCTTCATTGTGTGAGTGCAAGTGCTATCTGTTTGTTCCTCCTCCTCCTCCTCCTCCTCCTCCTCCTCCTCCTCTCAGATTAGGGAGAGGTGTGATTCGGGACCAGGCGACTGCTAAAGAGTACTATTTGGAAGCTGCGACAGCAAACGTGTCGCAAGCTATGAACAATCTGGGGATTATGTACAAGAAAGGGGTAGTTGTAGTAGTAGTAGTAGTAGTAGTAGTAGTAGCAGTAGTAGCAGTAGTGTAGGATGATGGTTACTTATATCATTATTATCATTTATGTTGTTGTTGTTCTTATGCTTTCTTTGGAACTTGCAGTAGTGGTGGTAGTGCTTTAAACTGAAAATCTCTTCCTCTCCTCCCCCTCCTTCTCCTCCTCCTAATCCTCCTGGTCTTCAAACCCATCATATTGATACCTAGATTGGGGGCGATCAGAACTATACAGCAGCTTTTGAATGGTTTTTACGGGCTTCGAACAAGGGCGATTCCGATGCAATGTGTGTGAATCTGAACAACACAAGCAACACACCGCAACCGACTACGACAATAACAACGAGGCCATTTTAAATAACGGCTATCATCACAATATTCCGTTTGAATTCTTTATGCAAAATGCTGTCCTCTCTGTCCCCTTCCTTGTCGCTGTGTTTTGCCGAAGGTATAATGTAGCTACCGCGTATTACTCGGGTAACGGAACGAAGAAGAACGTCAAGGAGGCCATGTTATGGCTTGAAGCTTGTGCTTTGGAGCACGGCAGATCAAAGCCTAAAGCGGCATTCATGTTAGGCAATATGTATGCGACAGGCGAGGTGAGAGTGGTAAAGAATGGGGTGAAGAGAGGGAAGGAAGAGGAGAATAAAAGAACAGGAATCTGTGTAGCTGAAAGTAATACAATATACCTAATGATTAATATTTGTTGGTTCTTATATTGTCTTTGGTTGCTTGAAAAGGTTTCGAAAGGCGGATCTAGAAAAGAGGATATCAAGGAGTCTTTGCATTGGTTGATTCTTATGCTTTTTACCAACTAGCAGCAAATAGTATTGATGTCGTTGATGACATCGATGTGTGATACGTTAATGAAAGTAAAGTGTTTTCGGGAGGAGTAAGGAGGGATATGAAAGATGATGATTATGGTCATTACTAGGTATCGTGCGTCTGCAGACGAAGGCTATGGACCCTCAGCGCTACAAGTCGGAAAGCTGCTCGCAAGTGAGGAGGAGGAGAGGGTTGCCATGATGCTAAAGAACAACAATGTGGAATCATCACCCTCCAATCACTATCAGTATCATAGTAAAAAGAATTTGGAGGTATTGCAGCAGGCGAAGAAGTACCTAAAAATAGCTGCAGAGAAAGGTTTGGCTGAGGCGTGGACGATTCTTGGATTTTTCCACTACCGTGGAACAGTTACCAATGTTACCAATCCTAAGGAGGCATTTCAGTGCTTTAAAATGGCGGCAAAGTAATAGTCATTTACTTATACATTCTACGAGAGAGAGAGAGAGAGAGAGAGAGAGAGAGAGAGAGAGCGGTTGATTAGACGTAGATGGTGGTGGGATCATCCCTACCCATCATGAAAAAAAGAACAACAACAACGACAATAACAATAACAATCCCTCCTCTGTTCAGCATAATGTGGATCTCCGAGCGTCACATCGTCGCCATTATTTTCAATCAATTAATCAATCAATCAGTCGTCCTCTAAATACCAGGCTAGGTGATAGTAAAGGATGGGCAATGGCTGCTACGTGTTATGAGAACGGTGAAGGCACTGACCAAGATTATGACGCAGCTATCGAATGGCATGAAAAGGCGGCAAGAGTAAGAACAACACGCGTAGTGGCGTTGTGCGGTGGAGAACAATAACATTCAATGAAGATTGACTCATCATCGATGAGGCTACTGATAAGAGAGGGGCAAGATTCAGATGATAATAATGAAGAAGAAGATAGTGCTGATTATTTATTATTATGCGACTTTGATCGTTGTCATATAATATTAGGCTGGATGGGCGATATCGATGAATGCTTTAGGGTATTTGTGGTTGTAGTAATAGTGGTAGTGGTGGTAGTGGTGGTGGTAGTAGTAGAAGAAGAAGAAGAGGAGGAGGAGGAGGAGGAGGAGGAGGAGGAGGGGAAACAGGAGGAGAAGGGATAAGTGGAGACTTGTTGCTTAGACTAGACAATTTGTAAGCACAATATATATATATATATATATATATATATATATATATACACATACATGTGTGTGTGTGTGTGTGTGTGTGTGTGTGTGTTTCAGGAGCATATATTTCCATGGTAAAAATGGAGATCAAGACCACGAAGAAGCTCTTAATGTCAGAACTTACTTGCACACCTATTCAGACCTATAATTGTCAAATCACACGAGGATGACAATAATGGAAAATGGATAATGAGGATGATGATGAATATGCACAACAAGCTGTGTTTGTTCATCCTGCGCTATATTCGCATCAATCTGTAAAAGAATCTTGACCCTTCATCTTGTTATAGTGGTACGAGAGAGCGGCGAACCATGGTGACGCAGACGCCCAGTAAGAGCAACTTCTACGAGCTTTGCTATGATTATTGAGACAAACCCACATTTTTAGTATCATTGTCTTATTCCCACCCATAACATTAAGATCCCTTGCGGCGACACGTGTTCTCGCCATTTTTGTAGGGTGCAAGTAGCGCTAATGAAGATGTACGGACAAGGGTGTGAAAGCAATCTGATCGAAGCAAGGGAATGGCTCATGAAGGTTATAGAAAGAGCTGTTAGAAGTTGTATTTTAGGCGGTAAATAAAGCAGTGATAGTGCTGCGAAAAATTGCTGGTATGGCTGTTATGGCTGTTATGGCTGTTGTTGTTGTGGGGAGCAAACTATTATTTGGGATAATGGGGAACAATTAAAACATGTATTAAGTCCAACCATACCTTATCTCTCTCTAATTTAGGCCCGAAATCAGGGGAGCGACTCAGCTGTGAAAATTCTGCGTAGTGTGTTCAAAACGGAGTGATTTATGCTGGTAGCTTACTCAGACTCTATATCATTAGCATATTGATGTCGAATTCTTTATTAATATTGCATACTGAAGTAATATAAGATTCGTGAACTTCTCGAGAGTGCTTGCTTGAACCATACTGAAGTAATATAAGATTCGTGAACTTCTCGAGAGTGCTTGCTTGAACCAGCATCTTCGCTGTACTGCGGCACATAGCAATTGATTAAACACATATACCATGTGGAGCTTCTAGCGTAATGATCGGAACCTAAGGAATCAGGCCAAATCTAAGGAATCAGGCCGATATGTATATGCGATGGGTCATGCCCTTCATCAGCCACACGTGAGCAGCGCAATGTGATTCACGTCTACCAGCTAGATGCACGTATTTCATCTCTGCGCCTGAGTAGCATTGGCTACTTACCGTATGTCCACAACGTCATTTAGATGTGAATATTAGGTCACACGAAAAGTTGTTGCTCGAAATGCGTACGCGCAGCTAGCACGGGCCAAAAACTACATACATGGATCAAATACCGCTGCATTTGCATGAATGTGTTCATGTGCAAAGCACACAACGTAGCTGCATTAAATATTTACATTTAATTGTAGCCACTTTGCTTGGAGCACATGCATAGTCTCATCATGACTAGAAATGTTTCTCGGAATCGGAGCATTTGCTGATCACATGAAATAACGCAATCTTCCGTTCAGAGCGAAGGATGCACGTCGATTTTATCAGTCTCTTAGAGTTACATGAGGGCGAAAAGTAGGATCCGCGATTGAGAACATACAGAGCATTGTCTAGATGAGAATTTCCTTCTTTCTTCCTCGTATATTTCGAAGATCTTCATCATAAGAATAGTAACAACGGTACCTCCTCTTCATCATTTCCTCCTCTCTTATTCCAGAGTTTGTTTCGAAGAGAAGGCCGCCAAAGCTCGATTTGCCGAAAGAAATATTTGATTTAGTTAAATTTGTCTCGTTGAGCTGAAATGCCTGCAGTTCCTTGTCTGTTTCTTCAGGAATAACTTCAAGAAGTCGGGACCATGAGCTGGATCTTTTAAAGGTAGTAATTGTTGATTGGCAACGATTGTTGCCTTTGTTGCTTACTGACATACTTGGTGTAGCTGTGTTATTGTCTTCCTGGGAGAAGAAGTCTATAAATTTTGCCTGTTTTTTTCCCTTTTCTTTAGCAGTGGAACTTGAGAGTAGAAGCTGTGAAAACGGGCAGTTGTAACTTTTACCATTCTTCTCCTTTTTAACTTTCTTTTTCTTAGAATGTATCTTTTTTAGCTTGGCTGTTAGAGAAGAGTCGCTGAAACGTGCAGGACAAGAGGTCTCGGTAAATGACGGTGAACAAAAATCCAGTAAAACTGTGCGCTTCTTCGGATTTTGTCCTCTCTTCTGTTTACATGTCTTTCCTTTAGTTGCTGATGATATGTTGTTGATGCTCGATAAGGAGGACCTGGGGGTAGAATTAGCCCGAGTTGAGCTGGGTGTGTTATTCGATCTATTAGGATCGTTCTCGTCGGAGCCCGTATCCGTCATGCATTGAAACCACCCCATACGCAGAGCGTCCAAGCTAGATATCACTATGGATATACATTTTGTGAGCAAATCTTTGGCATCAATGGAATCTAATCGTACACTATCATCAGCTACTGTTGTTAAGTTTTGGTTTCCTCTCCCTCCTCCTCCGCCTTGACTACTACTCATGGCAACAAGTCTGGGGATTTGCTGTGAGGGATCAAGCAGAAGCAAAAGAAGTCGTAAAAGAAAAGCACAAGCGGCAAAAAAAAAAGAAAGTAGCAAGGCAATAAATAACGATGCGACATCGTATGAAAAAAGTCGCAAGGACTCAATCGCCTGGCTCAATGAGAAATCCTGGAAATGTGCGAGTTCCTACTTGTAGATCAGAACACGCATGTGATGATGGCACAACGGGCAACACAACGGGCAACACACCATCACAGTCGAGTCGCACAATATGCTTCCAAAAAAAATAAAGTAATCCCGTTATTCTTTCAAAATCGGTGTTTCCACCTGATCTCAGGGAACTCCGGGAAGTCTCTGCGACAGCGATTGATTTAACGAGATGCGACATGGAAAATTCGGTGTAAAACTGGAAAAAAGGCGAATATCCAGATTACAAGCGCTATCATTCCGCCACCCTCGCACTCGAGGTCATCATGTTGTTTTTGGACGACCACGTTCGTTTCATCCTGATGTGAGAGTGGGGCTGCTATTAAGGGAGCGATATCTATGATGAACACCAAAATATCTGTCAATCCACTGAAAAAGAATGACGACGAACAACTAATCTTCTCTCTGACGATCAACTCGCTGAAAGCGCATGCCCCACACTGTACATCACATGGAGTTTAAGTGGAATAACAGTGTATTGAAAAGCATATACATTAGTGATATAAAATACGTACCTGGTTTTATGATATTAGGATTCTTGGTGGGCATGCTTGAATCAGTTTAAGGTAGTTGATCATTCATGATCCCGTAAGAAAGCATTAGCATGCTAGCAAAGCAACACTCAGGCATCAGCTACTTCGCTGTTGGTGCCTATTTTCAACTTTGCAAAAACAAATCAAGGATAATCATACGATTCTCTATCTAGAGCGTCGTTTCCATGCCTTGGTATATCATCATCATCATCATCATTACATTATACTAAAAGAAGCTGCATTCTATATCAACACTGCCCGCTCTTTCCATGGGTTGGAGTTTTCATGCGGATGCTATAAGAAAGATCCACTGATAACATTATACCGCTTATGTGATCTCTCGGAAGTTGAGCAGTTATACTGCTGGGCAGCTGGGTGTGCTTTGTGAGTATTTCTTCCTGCGGGGTTTTCCTGCTTGTCGAAACTCCTCAGCACCCCAATGCTGAAAGATCATGGATGATGTGTCAGATAAAACCAAAGTTTTCTTTTTTTTTATTTCAATGAACACGCATAATGCAAACATGCTTATGTATCTCTATCGAGAGGAGAGTGAGTTACATGTGCAACGATGCGTGCCTACTACCCGAGAGCATGCCAGCAGTTTCGGCTATCACGCATGATCGCTTTCTCCGTGCAAACATGGGTTTAATTCCGAAACAAGAAAGACAGATTCGTTTTCCATCCTTTTCGCCCCGGTAGTGAGCAAAAAGGCCACATACGATATACATCTTTAATAGGTGGAGTATGCGCCGGTGGATTCTCTGGAACGTCTTTTTCAGCGACAATGAAAAATACTGAAACATGAGATCAGCTGCTGTTTGCTGAAGAAACGAAAATGAATTTCGGACTTACCCGTGAGAATTTATTAAAGTTAATGAAAAACATTGAAAATTGATTTCCGAAGTAACATGTATACAAAAAATCTGATGAATCTGTTGCGCCCATGTTCAGATATAAGTGACAATGTGTGAAAAACTTGCTGCCATAGCGCGACAACACTTGCCATGTATGTCTAGATTTGTGTTTACATTTCTAGATGTACATGTATGAACATATCTAGATGTGTATGTGTATATATATGTATGTGTGTATGTGCGCACGATGCACACATGTAGTCCACAGTGGATGTGTCAAGTCATTGTGTCATTGTCTAAACAAGTACGTATGCACTCATGATGAGCACATCTAGACATGCTAGCATGTCTAGCTGCCATGAGCAGGCTAGCAGGCAGTTGCACGTACAGCTAGATATAGTATAGCCGTACGTGCGTCGACAAAACCTTGCACATGCATGCACATTGGTGCTCATCAATCATTGCCATGAAGCTGGGGGTGTATGCATGGGTGCATGTTTTGTTCATACACACGTGTGAGATGAGCGCGCAAACATACAACATGATAGCCATGCATGCGGAAGCATGCATCAAACACATCACAGCGGAGACAAACAGATGACACATATCTATCAGCGCTGCAGCCGCTGCCTTGTACAGCTGTGCACATCAGGATCGATGACGTTCCATTGAAAAGATTTAATAAATTCATTGCATCCATCTCATGTGAGCGCGTGCACTGTGCGTTGTTGTAACTACTAGTGCGATGCATGCAAAATGCAAAGACATGTCGACCGCACGTACAAGAGTAATGCCTGTACGACAAGCGTACGTGACGCATGCATAATGTCTAAATGTGGCCTGATCTAGTGATGACGAATTAACATGTTCATTCGCATCGATACCGATCAATGTGTGCAAGTAGTGTAGGTTAGGAACTTGATTTGACATGATAATATGTTGTCATTACGCCAGGTATAATATATATATATATATATATATATATATATATATATTAAAATAAAATATATATGCAGGCATTTACACTACACGCTATGTCAACTGAAGATTATGCACAGGGTTACACTTGTGTGTGCCTTTGAAACCATCAGTTTTGGCGTCATCGTGCTTCTTTTGAATGAGGCTGAGCGCTCTTAGATCCAACTCTTATCCTGTTTAGTAATAGTAGAGTAGTAGTAGTAGTAGTAGTAGTATATAATAATGAGATAGAATACATGATATATAGTTGCAAGTCGGTTAAGAAGCAATGTTGTACTTTTGATGTGATTGCGGCGGGAAGTAAGGGATCAGTTGTTGCAAGTTGTGTGATCGACTCGAGAAATACCGTTTCCGTTTGTGCTTCACTGGTGTTCTCCCACGCACCAAATTAGACGCATCGTTATGGAGTTTGTTTTGGTCCTGTGTTTCCTTCTTAATCTCGTCCTCAAACTGATGACGATAGCAACCAGCATGGCATGGTCAATAGTATATTATCTTAAATGTTGAAGTCACCGACATTTGTTCCTTGTTATTTCTATCTAATACTTACGCACTGCATCTTACCAACTAGTATTTGTTTATTTTCTCTAGTGTTGTTGTATACCTGTTCTTGTGCTTCATTTTGCATTTCTAGATCTTTGGCCTTTGATAAATGAATGATCGTTTGCTTTACCGTATATTGTTATTGTTTTTCACGTATTGTGTGTGTAGGTAGTTTAACTCGGTCAAACTGGCGTGTCTTCCTCCTCCTCCTCCTCCTCGCATCATATTGTGTTGTCGAATGAATACATGCATGCATGCATCTATCCACCAAAATATACTACTCAAGCATATGTGTGGTAGTAGCTTACATCACGGAAAGACTTAAGTCGACTCTCCACTTTCAGCGGATTCTGTGCACATACATATATGAGTACATAAACGATGATGAAGAAGAAGAAGAGGAGGAGGAGACTATACTACTGGACGACGACAAATGGGTGCTGCTGATGAAATGAATATTATATAAATAATATATATATATATATATATATATATATATATAATATGCATGCCAGCACACATCTGCAAGCACATGCAGACTATAAACCGACCTCTATCACATCAGCAGGAACCAGGACCTTATCACCATGCTTCTTTATCTGCTTGATGATTGATGATTAATGGGTGATAAATTTTGTGATGAGAAGAGAGATACTCAGTAAATTAGCAATTTAAAATAATATTCTCCACATTATTTGCACCGTCGTAGGAATGATGAGATTCTCACGTAAGAATAGGAAGAAGAAGCATAGTCAACAAACAGCAGCAGCAGGAGCAATAACAACAACAACCTGTTCTTTGATCCAATCGTCGAGCTCTTCCCTCACATGGCCCTTTTTCTTGCGAAGATAACAACAAACACCATAGAATAGGTCAGAGAGAAGTGAGATTATGGTAAAGAGAGAATAATAAATTTTAAGTAATAATAATAAATAAGGAGGGGGAGGAGGAAGAGAAATGTAGCACATACGAAAGATGATGATGATTACCAAAACGCCATCAGGCAAGTCTTCACGACGCATCCAATCAAAGTCAGAATCGACCCCGTATGGCTATTATCGTGATGATGATGATGATGATGATGATGATGATGATGGTTATGGTGATAATAATCATGGTGATTCCAATCATGATTATGTGTTGTGTTGTGCATTTTGTATAATTAATATGGCTTGCAACGGTTAAAGGAGAAGTAGGAGCAGGTCATAGACGGCATCCATTTACATGTAGTAGTAGACAATAGCGATCATGTTAACCATACGCTGTTATCACTGATATGCCCTTTTGCTATATCCACAAAACAAGAAGGCTGCTATTATCCATAGTCTCGATTTAGTGACAATATTACGTACAATGTCTTCTCCTGGCGTGAGGAGATCGGATGGGATGTTTGAGGGCATTTCGTCACAAATGAGAGACTAATGATGATTATGATTATGATGATTATGATGATGATGATTATGATGATGATGATGATGATGATGATGATAAGAAACAGCATTCCAGTTGAGAACCATAAATTCTTGTAATATCTCCAATTGTCTACGAATAAATACAACCTTCACTAGTTCCAATACTGCTTGCCGTTACAACCATTACTACAACAACAACTACTACTACTACTACTACTACTACTGCTACTACTACTGCTACTACTATTCTACCCCCGTTGAAATGTCCGTCTCAAACTGCGAGAAGAAGAAGAAGAAGAAGGAGGAGGAGGAAGAAAACAACAACCATGAGGAGGAGGAGGAGGAGGAGGAGGAGGAGGAGGATATGTGAAACAAGTTGTTCAAAATATGATGCCTTAGCAAGATCCGCGAATAAATATTCGTACTACTGCTCAAATTGCAGAAACGTCCGGTTATCATATCACATTTATGAATAATAAAATATAATATATATATATATATATATATATTGATTCTTCGTTATTATTTCTTCACCTTCACATCCACAAATGGCGGCGATTTTTCTCTTTCTTCTTTGCTATCGTTATTATTATTGTTATTGTTGTTGTTGTTGTTGTTATGTCCTCCGCCACCGGCAACAATATCCTCTGGGTTTCGAGGAGGAGGAAGTTTTACTACATAGAACCACAAAAGTCACTTAGTATGGACGAAGAGAAGAAGTTGGATTTGCATCATCTATCTCAAACACATGCATCACACACACACACACACACATTCACGGTAACTTCACATCCTCCTCGTTATTCTCATCCTCTAGCTCTTCATGTTATCATCATCACCACCACAATCATCCATCATATATCCATCTTTCTCATTTTCACATAACCTATGGTTGCCTTCTTTTTATTATCACGATCATCATAATCATGCTTATCATCATCGTCATCATCATCATGATCATCATGATCATCGTCATCACCCACCAAGAGTCATGTTCTTCCCTTCAACTTCCGCAATCAAATTCTGTAAACGATAATAATAAGATAGCTTATAACAACAACACAAAGGGTATCTCTACGATGTACGCTATCTTTGACTGACGTGGAGTCGTCTCTCTCTCTCTCTCCCTCTCTCTCTCCCTCTCTCTCTCTCTCTCACACACACACACACACAAATATACTAATATTAAACGGCATCATGTTGTATGCACTATTCATATCGTCGATTGAGTGACACTTAGAGCTTATTGTAGTAGTAGTAATACCTCTGGCTTTATCTTGAGGACATAAAACAGCAGCTTAACTGGATAGCGACCCTCACTGTACTCACCCCAGATTTCACCTGCGGCGGTTATTTATATTTTTATTAGACTTGGTAATTGATTGCACTAATGTGGTGAAACATGATGATGATGATAATAATGCCCGGCTGAATAATTTATCTAATCACACACACACACACACACACACACACCAAAACAGAAAATGGAGGGAGGGAGAGAGAGAGAGAGAGAGAGAGAGAGAAGGAGAGAAAGATAAACAGCTTATCCCACGCACTTCTTGATGTAGTACCTTGATTTTTATTGAATTCTGGGTACTTTTGTAGGTTGTGGATTGTGACTTTTGTACCAACAGGAACCTGTGTGCGTAAATAGCAGCAGCAGTAGTAATAGTAGTAGTAGAAAGGGATATCATTGAAGGACAAAAGATAACAAAGGAGTCGTAGTAATAGTAGTAGTATAATCGGATGTTTACAGATCTTTATCAGTATGCGACTACAAGGAGTACAAGCTGATGCTGCTTAAAGCTAGTCACACTACTACAATATGTGAGGAGTGGTGAAAGAATACAGAAGATATACTGGGGATAGAAAGGTATTTCAATCATCGCTTATCATCATCATCATCATCATCATCATCATCATTATCATTATGACATCAAAATATCATCTTGAACGAGAACTCAAGATCACCTGAATAACGTCCTCATCATTATACGTGGTACTATTTGGTGTCCTTTTATTTGTCTGATTGGCTGCTGATGTCGCATGTTTATCAAGAACAACACTGCTGCTGCTGCTGCCTTGTATAGTATGGCTGTTAGAGGATTCCATTGCCATCTTGCTGTCCTTCTTCTTTTGGGGTGCTTGTCTGCTAAATTTGGCCCCACCTCCATCATCATCATCATCATCATCATCATCATCATTATGATCATCTATATCTGATGAAGGACATCTGTAATCATCATCCTCCTCCTCATCATCCTCGCCACCATTCTCATCATCAATATCATCGTTGTCAAAGTGCTTTTGCCCATCTGATTTTAGAAGGATTAGCAATAGCAAGCAGTAAGGCAACTTACTTATCTATGAGAAGTTCCTCTGACTGCTAACTACTTGTACTAGTACTCCTTACTTGTATTTCGTCGTTTCTGCTGTTTTTGCTGCTGTTTTTGTCTGTGTTGCTGCTCTCGGAACAATGCTAAAGACAAAGATATTTGCATATGCACAGGATGTGAGTGTGTGTGTGTGTGTGTGTGTGTGTGGTGTGTTAGATTGTTATCGCTGCCTTCACACCTTCAATAGCCTTTTTCCCTGCATCCTCAGTGTCACTATTCTTTTGATCCTTGTCTTCTTTTCCCCCTTTTCCTTCTTCTTCATCGTCGTTTGAAGATGTAGATAAATGCGTCTGCAGCAGAATTAGTAGTAGTAATAGTAGTAGTAGCAGTAGTAGTAGTGGTGGTGGTGGTAGTAATAATACGAACAATTGCAACCTCTGACGATGATGATGATTGCACGTTTAGAAATAAGAAACAACTGAAAAACTATACTAAGTAGGAGTAGAGAATATACCTACTAGTCCTCCTCCTCCTCCCTACTACTACTACTACTACTACTACTACTATCCCTCACCACACCCTGAAGAATAAGATGATGAATATTCTTGATGTTTGCTTACATTCGTCTATTAGCTATTATCATCATCGTCACTATCACCACCACCACCATCATTATCATTATCATGTTCATCCATTACAAAGAACTTCCTGTTTTTCTTGTTTGATCTTTGTAAAGCCTTTTCAAATAGCTTTACCTGTTGTGTGGAATCAGCATTTCATGATGACAATATACGATGACCAAACATGCACACACAAACACATAAACACACAAACACGACGTCAACCTACGCATACCTCTCACCTTATGATGAAAGCGGTCTAATATAATTTCTATCACTCTTTGTCTATTATGATTTCTTTTTTTCCTTCGCTTATGATGTGCTATTATGATAAATCGTACTACGAGTCTGCCAGGATATGCTACTACCGCAACTGCTAGTACGACTTACTACCGCTTCATTCGGTTTCGAGCGTATGTACTTTTGATTGACTTTATGGTGTATCTTCCCTGCAATGCTGATCGGTGTGTGATGATAATGATGATGATGATGATGATGATGATGATGATGATTACAATTAAAAGGGATAGAAATAATATGAATACGAACAATAAGGTTTAGAATAAAAGAAACAGGACACGAGCCCCTCATAGAATGCTACGCACTGCCACTTCTATTGTACTACTTCTATTAAAATTGTTCTGGTACTGCTAAATAGAGACGATGACTAGTACTTTGCTTTCCTTGTCGCAGGGGTACTAGCCACCGTTATTGTATACGTGCCTTTAAATAATACTCATACTGAGCAAATACACGCTCATCCTATATCTCACCACTCAATCAAATCAAACCGAACCAAATCTATGGTAGTGGTGGTGGTTTTGGGGGGGGGAGGGGATTGGGTTTATGGAGGTACCGTCTTTAGCATTTTTGAAACAAGCTTCCAGATCATACCATCTATGTGTGATGATGATGACGATTACAACGTAGTAGCAAACAGTGGTGATGGTGATAATAATGGTGAGTTCTTTTCACTTGTTCAATATAAGGCGACGAGACGACGACTATGTCTCAGTGTTATTCCCCCCCCCTTCTCCTCACATTATAACTACTGATATGACTACTACTACTACTACTACTACTACTACTACTTACACTCCACTAGGTTTGCCTTTCTTCATCCCCATCACTTGAAACTTAATATTGATCGACGTGTGGTACAACATCAACAACAAGAACATAAGGAAGAATGGTTAAGATGATGATGACTCATTAAAAGGAAGGATCAGTGCCGTCTTTTACCCTGATAATGTGTTATATTTCTCCCCTGATGTTGATGTTGTTTATCGTCGTTTAAGGTGCTAACAATATCAACAAACCTTTGGCATGGGGTCATTAGGAGATAGGCCTAAGCTTTCAAGCTGCTTTGCTCTTTCCTGCAGTAAGAGCGAGGTAATAGTAGGACATATATTAATACATATAAAAATGTATATATGCACATATATATATATATATATATATATATATATATGTTAAGTATGCTATTCACCGCCAACATCATCGCCACCACCACCACCACCACCACCATCATCTTCCTCTTCTTCATAGTATCCATAGCCATAGCAGCAGTAGCAATGGAAGTAGTAGTAGTGACGGTGGTGGTAGTAGTTGTATGTGCGACTAAAGACCTGATCTTTAACATCCTCGTATTCATCTGGGATTATGGTACAATATACAGAATAAGTAGACAGTTAGGTTATGGTGGAAGAGCTGGCTAAAACACAAGAATTCGTTGGCATCATCACCAATCTCAGCTCTACTATCATCATCTATGAAGGTGGTAATTAGAGTCAGTACGGTTTGATGTTTGTCGTTAATAGCTGATGATGATGATAATGGTGATGATAATGATGATGGTGATGATAATGATGATATATTCTAGTGAAACAACGACAGCATTAAGTAGTATTAGTAGCAGAGTAGAAGTTGCGGTTATAGGAATTTCTCCTAACGGCTTACGATCTCTAGCCAAAGCCTCTCGTACAGCTTTCGGAAGTTTCTTCGCCTCTGGGGAGAATATCTTGAAGTGGTATTGTAACAACAACGCCAACAAAAACAACAACAGCAAGAAGAAGAGGAAGGGGCAATAATAACAACAACAAGAGGGGAAAAGATGTGACTAAAGAGAGAACAAGAGAGAGAAAGAGAGAGAGAGAGAGAGAAAGAGAGGGGAGGGGGGGGGGGAGCTTGTGAAGATGGTTGAAAGATGCTCTTAGGGAACTATCTATATATGTGTTGGAAGTCATATATATAATAATATATTTATATATATATATATATATATATATATATATATATATATAAAGCAGGTAAGCTTGAAGACAAGCGACAGTCAACCACGATTACGACGATGACTACAAAAACGATGTCCACCACCACCACCACCACCACCACCTGCGTGAGATTGGTAGGATCTATCCCGGCTAGCCTACATCTCTTTTCTGCTTTCTAATCAATCATCAACAGTAGAAGTAGTAGTAGTAGTAGTAGTAGTAGTAGAAGTAGTAATCGTATCAATTCGTTTGTTCTTACACGTTTGAATATCTTCACACTTTGAGTCCCTCATATCATTAGAAGTAACACTAGTATCATCATCTTCTTCTTCTTATTGTTATTATCATGACTTTTCAAGTCGTCTTCTAGTACCATTTCAGCACTTTCATATGTTAGAAATGCTGGCGAGAACTCACTCCGGTAATTGGTCTGTAACGAGACGAAGCAATCAAGGTGTGTAGTGTCAATAATGACTCTACTGCAGCTACTACTACTACTACTACTACTACTACTACTGCATGATCACTATCAACACTGCTTTATTGTTGTTGCCTACCGGGCGCAGCCGAACATCCTTTGCATATATCGGCGAGACAGTGACATTTGTCATTACGCTGATAGATGGATGGATGGATGGATGGATAAATGGATGGATGGTGAGGACGTGGAATGTAGGTGTAGAAACCGACAGCAATGCCAGTTATTTGCATATCACATGATATTATTCTCTAACGAA
This sequence comes from Bigelowiella natans CCMP2755, assembly GCA_000320545.1. NCBI lineage: Eukaryota > Cercozoa > Chlorarachniophyceae > Bigelowiella > Bigelowiella natans. The sequence goes on from ADNK01001953.1 coordinate 97,562, forward strand.
GAAATAAAAAAAAGGAGAAGAAGGAGAAGAAGAAGATTATCATCATTATTGTTATATTATTGTTTGCACTCTGAGTGAAGTAAGTACTCGATGAAACGTGCATATAAGGTATCGGCGATTGTACAGTCGTAGGAGTGAGAGTCATTGTTGTACACTATTTTACTGAGATCAACCTTAATATAACAAACACCAATGTTATTCAGGCAAAGAAGATAACATCACCAGTAATATAGTGGGACAATCAACGACGAGAGGAGGATGTGGGAGAAGGAGGAGGAGGAGGAGGACACCAACCCCATTTGTGATGGAGATGATGATGATGATGATGATAATGATGATGAACAAAGGGGGTGGGGGAAGGGGTTGGAGAATGTACCCAATGTGTCGGTTTTCGTTGTTTGTAGATGACCATTTGGAATATCCGAGGATAACCACCCCCCTCATCGCCTTCTTCTTCTTGCCCCCCGTTGTCCTCACCACCAGCACCACCAGCCATATTTTCCTTCTTCTTGCCAACAAACAAAGGGCTATTTCCGACACAAACGGTATCATCGTTCATACTTCCAAATCGAGCACTAAAGCGAGGAGGACCAGCAGCGTGGCGTTTGCTAGCAGTAGCAGTAGAAGTGCTTAAGATGCTGCCAACCCCAATGAAACCCCTCCCTTCTGTGTCTGCAACTCCGTGTTTGAGACGAATCAGATTAGGCCGAACCCTGCTTGCCTTCTTTCCTGCCATTCTTGGATCAAACAATGCAAGAATAGCATCCGTTACAAGAAATGAATGGAGTTGATTAGTCGCCACAACCCAAACAACATTTCTACACATGTTCTTATTATTATTATCATCAAAATTATTTATGCATCACTCGTTGGAGTTATACAACGCATCTTATCATCATGATTGTGATCTTCTAACCTATTCAGCCGTGCTTCTTTTGTATCGGCCACACGAACTCTATACGTTCCATCCTAAGGATGATATTATCACGGTACAAGAAGAAGAAGAAGAAGAAGAAGAAGAAGAAGAAGAAAAGAACCAGATACCAACAGATGATGATCATGATAATGATGATGATGATGATAGAAACGGGGATGGAAATAGTTGTATAGAGTCGATCATCTATCACTGCTATGTTTATCATCAACTCAATATTTGTACTGCGAACTACGATGACAACGACGATGACAACTACTACTACTACTAGTTGTATTTTATGCGCCTTGGCACTACTTACATCGTTGATTTTGCAGGATATGAGGTCATACCACCGGCCCGTTTCCTAGCAGAAAATCATAAGTACACTCGTAATAAAGCAGATAATCATAAGCCATCTAACATGCTCTTTAATAGAGCGAATAAAAGGACTTCCTGTGATCAATTGCTCTTTATCTATCAAGGAACATCTTCCTCCATTTTTATCGTCTCTCTCTTTCGTAATATCACTCTCTCCATATTTATAAGCACCACCTTCCCACTCCTGATGCCTTGAATTTGATACACCTATTATTACATAAGAATATGTCATCTCAGAGATTATCGATCATCGTCACTTGATGGGTATCGCTATCGATAGCTTGTTGGTGACATTTGAGATAGCAATTACAAGTACGTTGACTAACCTTGATCTTTCGCGCATGTTGGTTGTTCTGTTGCTGCTGTTTTGGTTGGATCTTCGTCTTATAACGACTCTCGAGGACGACCCCAGAAGCCAGATTCTAATAGTGGAAAATAATCGTTGATACTTTAAGTGGAACGAACGCTCTATAACACACAGAGACGCATACGCACACGCACGCACTCAGGTACAAACTTATACTAACTACGGTGTGTGTGACTGTGTGCGTGCTTGTGTGTCTGTGTGGTGTATATACGCACTAACCCTAGAACACAACATCATTATCATCCTTACAACAGCTTTCCTTAGCGTACCACATGTGGTACACATTGCAGTACTATTGAGCTTAAATTTCTCCATCCCATACCTCCAAGTATTTTGAGAATTTGGAACAAGCCTTGTCCCATACACTCACATCTACAAATAGTTGATAATTCACGGAGTAGCCAGTAGTAACTTCAGATGTCGTTTATATCCAAAGAGGGAGAAGCTACTAGATTTACTCAGCGGTCATGTGCATATGTTCGACACACGCCACACATTGTATCATCATGTTGAACTGTCACCGTATTAGTAATATTAGTAGCAGTAGCAGTAGCAATAGTAGTAGTAGAAAAGACAGGAATCATACCTTTATGCAGCTGTACCATGCTGTCCTGACACTCTGCTGCTATCCGCTCCATAATTTCTGGTCTCGTAAATCTACTCGACTTTACTTTTGTAGCTCCTCTATTCCCGCCTCCTCCTAACGTCCTACTAGGACACACAAGAGGAGGGAGGGTTGTTTCTCATTTCATTCATCACATCTGCACCCCACGCCCCTTACCTATCATCCATGAAGGGGGAAATAAGTATATGGAGCAGCAATGTCCCGATAACGTAGAATTTCATTTACAAGAAGATCATCATCGATGTTCCTTTGGGTAAGATTGTTGTTTCATTGCGTTCGTGATCATCAATCAGCGCCATTGCCAGCGTGCACTCTGTCCGAGAAATGATTGGAAGTTGGTTGGTAAGAGCATCTGCTTAGGATGATGTTTTGTCCCTACGACATGTGAATTTTCATGTCGTAGAAATAAATCAGTTTCTGCCGCAAAACAAATCCTGGCAATCTTACCCAAAAAAAATGTTGACACAGAAGTCGCAGAACAAAATTGGAACACAGTCATGAATGAAAACTACCTCGGAGATAAGCGAGCTTCTTGTTCATGACGAGTCCCTCTGTGATGGGAACTCAATTCAATGTTCAATGTCCATGAAGTTCCTCGCACTTGGAGTAGTTGCTTTGCGTCGACGCCACATTGTTGCCATTTGTGCTGTTGCACAATGGCCAGAATGCCATTCTTGAATTCCTTCCGGTTTCAATGGTTGGATGCACCACCTCACTGAAGTTGGTTCGAGGCACTGGCTAGCTGGGTTTCGCACACTGCAAACGTCTTGCAACACTTTGGAAGTGCAGTGTGTCATCATTGTTCATTCTTCATTGTTCATTGTTCCAATGTTCTCTTCTTCCATGCGCAAACAACTCTTCTTTCTCCTTCATTTGGCATTCGTTGTGTCCATTGTCGTTTGGCATTCACACACACCCAATGATGCTTTCAGTCACGCGCCATCTTTGGAGTTCTGAATTGGAATCAATTCACGTTCACAACACTGGAACAGTTCAAAGGCACACACACCCTTCATTGTTTTTCTTCTTGTTGTTGGTCAGCTCTGGAGCTGCACCATTGAAACAGCTTTGTCTTCACGCATTCGTCTGTTCACTCATCATCCGCTCAGTGGGCTGCCACCAGAACCCGCGACTGTTTTTCAGCACCATTGGAATTGTGTTCATTCTCTCCCAGCTTTCTTCTAGGAAATGCTACCAATTGTATCATTGCAGAAAGAGGCAGAACTGAACACTTGTTGCACAACTGCATCAAACGTGCAACGAATGGCATGAATTTTTGATTGAGAGACATTGAGTGCACATTTATACATTTGCGCGTTCATGTGCGCCCAGGTGCATGCTTTTTGCGTGCGTGTGCTGAAACTTCGCACGTCCATGAAGCCAGTGTGCACACACCCTCATGAGCTTGCAAAACTTGTGGCACGCAAATGCAAATGCGCTAGCGTGTTCAAAAGTGGTGAGAATTTTTCAATTTTCGCCCGCTGGCAGGCGTTGAAAAATGAGGTTTTCAAGCTGAAATTCGAAAAAAATTCAAATTTTGACCTCAAACAGGCTCCAGTGTGCTTCCAATGTCCAATTGCAACGATTGAGCGCGCCAGGCCGCACGCGCAAAGCACAGTTTGTTCAAAACCCACTCGTCACCGGGATTGACACAGTTGTGTGAGTCAGGTGGTCCTTTTTGAAAAATCTCAATGCAGCAAGCAACCCACACAATGTGCCATGGCTGCTAAGTCGTCTGTGGCTGGCATTGGCTGTGATGCTGTGATGTGACCACTTGCGTCGAGCTCACACGCTCAAGCATTGGGCAGTGTCTGGATGATCTGGAGTGCGTGTGTGCATGCGTGTGCCCTGCTCCAGTGCTGGCCTGCATCCGTGTAGCTCGCCATCACTGCGTGCAAATGTGATGTGCAGACAACAGATCATGCAGATGTGCATCATCGAAGAAATCCCTACCATGACAGAGACACATGCATGGATGGAAATAACTGAGCGATGCATGCAGCAAGAAATGCATGTGTCATGTGCACTGTCCAGCCTGCTAGCTGTGCGATGGCTTGTGCGCGTGTTGGCAGTGCAGTGTGTGTGTGTGTGTGCGTGTGTGTGTGTGTGTGTGTGCATGTGCATGTGCACGTGTGTGAGAGAGAGAGCGAGAGAGAGAGAGAGAGAGAGAGAGAGAGAGAAAGAGGTAGAGAGTACACACAACAATCGACGCAACGTGTAGTCACATGTAGCAGTTACGTGTATAAATGCATCGGATCACATGTCTATTGGAGTAAGCTAGTAAGTGATGATATCAACAACTTTTCCTTTAGAAACGGCTGTATACATTATGGCTTGCGATGCCGCGCGACACCTGTGTCTTTGTGTATTTAGGCAGATGATAACATGCACATCCGAAATTTAAGTTTACATACGCGCATGATAAATGAAAATATGTGTGCATCCAACTGTGCTTAGAGTGTAAATCCAACTGTGTGTTTAGAATATATTTAATAATGACGTCGACACCGTTTCAGTAAGGCCGAAACTACCATGCAGAGATTCGCTTCAAGCTTTGTATCCATCGCCGCTCCCAAATATAAATTGTCTATCTACAGCATCATAGCGAGCATCTGATGCAATACAATGCTTTGCTTCCCTTTCGATTTCTTCCTTATTTAGGTTCTTACCTATGAATACGAAGCGACACGTTCGTTTTTCTCCAGGCTTCCAATCTTCGGTAGGTTCGCCCCCGAAAAGCATATGTACCGCCTGAAATCGACAAATATTCATTTCATGAATAGATACTCAAAGGTAAATGTACATAAAACACATGCATTCACATCCTTTTCTCTGTATGTATTTGAAGTCAATTAGTAGATACGCGTACAAAATAAAATTGATTGGTCGTCACCTGAAAAACAAACTTTTTGTGCATGCCTAGAATAGCTACAACGCCTTTGCTGCGGTACAGATCAACTCCTTTGTCTCTCATCATTTTCGTGATGAAAGCTTCAAACCTGATTTCCAAAGGTAGAATTTTACAAAATGTTCTAATTATCCCAAAAAAGTGGGGTTACTACCGGCGTCCATTTAGCTCGCCCTCGAAGGAGATTCCGACCGAAGACACAGAGCTATCGTGCTCATGCTCCTGATCGAAGTTGAAGAACTCCTCATCGTTAGCCATAACACGGTCAAGAGAGAATCCACCGATGTTAATGATCTCCCTCAGATCGACGCGAGAGTACTTTGTCTCAATCATCTTTGCTTGTGAGTTAAACGAACGAATCTTGCTCTTCACCTCTTCGAGGCGCTTTTTGTCCACAAGATCTGTCTTATTAAGCAGCAACACGTCTGCGAAGGCTACTTGCTCAACTGCTTCATTCTCGCCTTTCTTTTCCTCGTCCAGGCGTTCAATGATCCATTTACAGTCAACAACAGTGACGATTCCATCAATACGAAATGTATTTGCAACGTTGTCGTCAGCAAAGAACGTTTGTGCAACGGGCGCAGGATCCGCCATACCCGTGGTCTCAATTATGACACCATCTAGCTCCTTGCCCCCTTTAATCATCTTTGCAATTCGATTCAGAGTCTTCACCAAGTCGCCACGTACCGTACAGCATATGCACCCGTTGTTCATTTCAACAACATCCTCATCTTCCTTAAATTTGCTCCGCACAAGCTGGTCGTCAACGCCAACACTTCCATACTCGTTTTCAATCACAGCATATTTTCGCTCCTAAAGGTTTAAGATATCGGCATTACATGAGTGAAAGGAGTAAATTGTGGCAATTATAATAAGAATCAAAAGATTTGTGGAACACGGATAGCCATATGAGTTTAGAGTGAGAGGGAAAAGTAAAATTGATGAGAATTCAAGAACCTTTTGCTCCGATAAGATGTAATTCAGCAAAGTCGTCTTTCCGGAACCTAAAAATCCTGTGAGAACAGTGACGGGCAACTTTGAGGCTTCGAATTTCCTCCTTGCTTCCTCACGCTGCGCGGAGTTCTTCGCATAGTCATCCGCGAATTTTTTAAGATACTGTAACACCATGTTGTCTGGGCAAAGATTGCTAGCTTTATCAGCATCAGCAGCAGCCGCTTTCGGAGCCATGAAACCAACAAGTGCCAAAGAACGCAGGGCCAGATTTTGAGCTACAAGGACCTTTTTCACATTATTATCCTCCATATTTGTTCTATCTAAAAGAACAAGAGCTCGCCCTGCATCAGCTGCTGCAGCACCGTTGCGGTTTGTTGCAAGTTCTTTCATCGATTTCGCAGTGAACAAGCTCCATGCATCATTTTTTAGCTTCTTCATCGCTTCTACTGCGGCCTTCTGATCCGTCTCATCAATTACCCACCCCATTTTGGTCAGCTTTTTCAATATCTCCTCCTCCCGCAATATCGAAGAATCTTTGATTTCAGGGTGTTTGAAGCCAAGGATCATATTTTTAATTCGCTGTACGGGGTCTTCAAAGCTGGATATCTTTGACTGATCCTCGAAAGAGGCACTTTTGAAGCAAAATGCATCCGAATCTTCGGGGACATCGACGTATTCCCCTGAGTCCAGCTGGACTTGGTATGCCATTGGGTCGGGCGCATTAAAATCGCGTTTGATGATCTTGCCGGATTTCCAACCTTCTTCGGTGTTGCACATCACCGTATCTCCCTCTAAATAGCGATACTTGCGCTTGCGTGACATGATTTAGAGCTTCGGACACTCGAAGTGACGAGACGGAGATGGTGACGGAGGAGGTAACCTAGTGCGATTGCGAAGTGCGAATTGCGATGTTGGTCCAGTTTGGACGAGTTTTAAATTGTTTGTTTCCTAGATCTAAACGTTGTCGCATATTGATGATGGATGTGTTTTCACTTTGTACCATCTTGGCATCATTAGTTAGTTAGTTAGTTAGTTAGTTAGACCCGTTCCACGCAAATACAAACTGACCAACCGACCAACCAATCTGCGTTGGTTTTTTTTTGGTGATTTTGGATGTTGATTTTCATGGATTTTTGCTCGTTCCACGCAAATACAAAACTGACTGACCAACCAATCTGACCAACAAAAATTTTGCTTTGTTTTGCCATACAATTTTTGACTTTCTCATTTTTGCACATGTTGTTCGGTTTGACATCAGCATGATGTGCGTGAGATGACATAACGAGAAAAATCATGTTGTTTTTGGATTTTTTCTTATTTTGCACCAGACAACAACATGACAACACTGGTCAGTTCCGACTGGTCGGTTTGAAGTTGTAAAACTGGTCACTTTTCAAACTTTGGTTGGTCAGTCTTCATAAAAAGGCGCTTCGAAAATAAAATAAATTAAATTAGGTGATATCGAAGGTGGTTGGTCAGTTGGTTGGTCAGTTTGTATTTGCGTGGAACGGGTCTTAATCTTTTCGCGCCCTTGACTTCCATTAGAGCATCCTGAATCTCCTAGGAATGAGATGAGATAGTAGGACATGCACGTCAGAAAATTCCTCACATGAACAATTCCTGGAACACATCCAACAACTAGCCGTCGACCATTTTAGCATTTTCACTGATATGTTTTCGACGCATAGTAAAAACCCCCTCCATTTTACAGATTTCCTACTTTACTTCCAACAGAAAAGGAATCAAGATGATGATGATGACGGATTAGAAAGAAACTCGTCTCCTCATCCCTGCTTCTTTCCACTCGGCAGATAAGATGTCGGTGGAATACAAGGTCCTCGCCACATTCTCGTGCAAATGTTAAATACATCTTAGTACAATATTCGCTGGCAGCTCGTAAACTCCGGGAATCAGGATTCGGTCTTCCATGGTTCTGCGCTCTACAAGTGAGACGGACGCGCTCGCGCAACAAACCGATGGATCTTATTCATAATTACGGTATTAATTTAGGCCCAAAATGAAGCTTGAAGTTTTATCCTCTCGAGGAGTACGAGTGGTGCTAGTAATAACTTACATGGCGGCCATCACCGGGGTTGTCATCACTGCAGTGCCAACTGGCGTAGATAGGTTTGTTTTCGTTAGGGAATAAAAAGGGATTGAAAGTAACTTTAGCGACCACCGCCTTATAATTTAGCGCCATCGATCGGTTTCTGCTGGTTCCTTCCTTGGCCATTGGGTACACCTTTATGGTTTACCTCTTCCTGCGGTAGTCAACATCATCATCATGCAACGTACTGGAATGGAATGGATCAGTAGTTAACTAGTTCTTCTTCTCTCCTCTCTTAGATATTGCATGTGGGAATGTCTTGGCTTGGTACTTCGGGAACAAGTTTGGACGTTTTTAACACTTTGTGTTTGCGCAGTTTGCGCACTGGAGGTAAAATATCATTGTTTACTGCCAACACAAGGACTGTAGTCGTTGAAAGCCAGCATTATCGTCGTGCCTATCTTCGTTGGTGTTCAAACCATATCGGCGAGTAGTATGCTGTTTAAAATCGCCATCAGTGTCTATGTTACTGAATAAATTTCGATGCTGAAACGCACCACACTATTTCTTCAAAGGTGGCAGTTCATACATTCCAAGAGGTGCCAGCAGCCGGTGTCACAGCTGCACGGTAATACTACAATAAAGTCGACGATGATAACGTCAAAGATGAGGACAACAACAATGATGATTTAGATGAAAAGGGAAAAGGTGTATAATCTAATTAATTATACAACAGAGTTGCGTTACAGAACGTGCAGAAGCTGCTATGGCTTATGATGATGGTAGATACATTTTATAGGAGAGGAGAAGAGTATATTATATTTAATCATGGTATTTTCTATGTAATATGTAATGGAAATTAAAGAAGGAGAAAACCAGAGTATATACTAGTAGTTGTCCGGTAAACTACTCTGTTTAATGTGTTCATAGGATTCTTTTGGGAGGAAACGCGTCGTCATATGCTCCCGCTTTTATAGATGGTGATATTCAGTTTAAAAACGAACAAAGAGAGATTGTTGTTCACATATCTAATCTTTCTCATTGCTTTTTCTAATAGGAAAGTACTGTTTGTTACCTGCAACGTCGTCGCTGAGGTATGCAACATCCCGTCCTCATTGATTGATATGATTTTTAAGTCCGCGGTTTTATTGTCAGACTTTCGCCGATGATTAATGAATACACAGTGTTACTGCTGCTGCTGCTGCTGCTGTAGTTGTTGATCATTGTGCGCATGTGTATACGTAGTAGTCTAATATCTCTATACTACCTTATGGTTGGATGATGATGGTGGTGATGATGATTATTTCCAATAATTATATTCTTCTTCTCTACCTCTTCTGACTACTACTACTGCTGCTGCTATTAGGCAGTTACACAGAGTCTGTGCAGCAAGTATTCACCAGAAGACATGGCAGTCACGTGGTATTATATACTACTACTAATACTACTACTTCTACTACATATATTGGTTGTGTTATAAATGATAGATGCTGGCGATGATAAAGACTCGTCGTCGTCTTTGACAATTTATGTATATTTATCGATAGCATTTTCCTGATCAGGGGTTTTGATGGTGTGTTCGTGATTTGGCTACTGAGTTTGATGAGGAGGAGCAAAGCCTATCTTTCTCAGCAACCCTACTTACACACTCGCACAAGACAGTTAGGATTTCGTTTCTTTTGCTTTCAAACCATCGTCGTCATCGTTTCAATAATAACATGCGCAATCATTAATGCAGCTACGC
>ADNK01001953.1:110000-143965 GCA_000320545.1 Bigelowiella natans CCMP2755
CTACTTTGGTGTGTGTGTGTGTGTGTGTGTGTGTGTGTGCAATGCACTACCTGGTGAGATTGAGTGGTAGGTAGGTAGGTAGATAGGAAGGTATGATCCCCCTATTTATCATCACGTTTGAACGACGAAGACGTGTTATTTTCACGCCAATAATCCACAAGTACGATAAAGAACATAGTCGGGTGCTGTTCTACCAGAAAAATTATCACCATCATCACAAGCAGCAGCAGCAGCAACAGCATGACAACTATGATGATGATGATGATCATGATGATGATGATGATCATCATTCAGGGCACTCGCTGGGTGGAGCTCTAGCCACCTTAGCTGCTTTAGATAATGCAACACTTGTGAGGCCACTGCACCATCTCACCGCCTTGTTCACGTTTGGGTGGGTAGTACTAAAAAGAGGAAGAGGATTAGAACGAGAAGGAATATATATATATATATATATATATATATATATATATATATAACACAATTTTAAGCTACTAAGAAAGAGCAACATTAGTTGAAATAATTGGGCATGTTCTCATATTACTTCTCGAACATGATGAAGATACATGCGTGTTTGTTAATGACAATATTGCTTATTCACGACAGATCTCCTAGAGTTGGATCATACGCTTTCGCAAGTTTATTTGACAGAAAAGTGCCGGAGGCCATGCGGCTGGTGTTTGAGAGAGATATGGTTACAAATCAACCCAAGTTTTGTTGCGCTTATAAACACGTTGGCAGAGAGGTGCTAAACGATTATAGATCTAGGGATGATACAACTAAAATTAATATTCTATCGAATAATTTTTCGCTTGTACGAATTCCTCATCTTCCTTCATGAATTTTTTGTGGATCTTTGTTTGTGCTGCATATGTCTGCATGTGTGTGTCTTGAGAGGGGGGGGAGAGAGAGAATTTCTTCCTGAAACAAAATTGGATACAAAGAAGATAAGTTGAATAGTAAAACAGGATTTTAAGCCAAATTGGATACAGCGAAGATAAGTTGAATATTAAAACAGGATTTTTTGGTGTTGTTCTTCTTCTTTAACCAATACATAAAATAAGATTCTCGTCGATGAACGGGGAAACTGTATCGCTAACCCTACGTTTGTGGAGAAGGTAATAGTAATGGAGGAGCAGATTCACTTTTGTGATGGCGGGAAAATATTATCCACTTATTCCAGAATGTATTTATAAATAATCCCTATTCTAGGCATTTTCCAACTCGAAGACTCGTATTAGCGATCATTCGATGTTTGCGTATCTACGTGGTATGAAAGCGTGCGAAATATCAGGCATAGATCACGGGGATGGTGACTACGAACGATAAAGGGTCTGCTTTGCGTCATAGATGGCACTTAGAATAGGTAGATGACATTAATAACACTGTTATCGTCCTTTTAGAAGAACAATAAGAAGCTTTTTTGCTCATATGTAGTAAATCAATTTACTTCATACAAGCTCGCATGAGCGTATAAATGTGTTATGAGCGTGCATGCACATGCGCCCGTGACCGCACTGCGCACTGAGCGCACCGTGATGGTTGGATTCATGTTTTTCATGCGCACGCTAGAACAAGCGAGCAAGCAAAGCTTCAATTATTCTTTACTATTAGATTTTATGCATACGTACATCGTATACGTCTAGAATAAATGCTGTTTGTCACAGAAGAAAGATTCCAAACGCTACGCTATGGAAGTATGTGTAGATAGTTAGGGGCTAATGATAGACATGTAATAGTGACTTGCAGCCTGCTGGTTTACGCTTAGATCCAGGAAATGCATGCTCGCGAGCTCCCCTTCGCCTCTCCGCCGCACAATAAGCGCAGCTATAAACTATACTCGATCGTTCGCATCGATTATATCCATTTGAGCGTTTGTTCATGCGCTTAAATATTCTTTATTCTTTTCAAACTATGTTCAGATAATAAATTCTCATGATTTGTATAGTGAAATGAAAATGAGTCACCAAGCCGTTTCGTCGTTAAGCTGAATTCATCTCGTGCAGCACTCTAGCGGTAGAGATGATCTGCTGCAATATTAGCTGCAATCTCTGGTTCCCATCGATCTCCATTTGCAAGAAGCTTATCTTTATCATACAGAAGCTCTTCATGAGTTTCAGTTGCGTACTCGTAGTTTGGCCCTTCCACAATTGCATCGACGGGGCATGCTTCTTGACAGAATCCACAGAAAATGCATTTTGTCATGTCAATATCATAACGAGTAGTTCTTCTGCTTCCGTCAGCGCGAGCTTCTGCTTCAATAGTGATGGCCTGAGCGGGACAAATGGCTTCGCAGAGCTTGCACGCAATGCATCTTTCCTCTCCACTTGGATATCGTCGAAGTGCATGCTCTCCACGGAAACGAGGGCTAAGTGGTCCTCTCTCAAAGGGATAGTTAATTGTAACTTTAGGCTTGAAGTGGTTTTCCACGGCAAGTTGGGCAGCGCGCAATATTTCTGTCATGAAAAGCTGCTGAGAGGTGTGATCTATAATCTCCATAAGCCCCTGATCTGCTCCATCATGCACGTTTTCGGGCTTAAACTTTTTCTCTGGAACAGCAACCGAAAAAGACCTCTTTGCAATCCTTTGAGTCTGCTTAAGGGCGTGTTTTAGAAGGGAGGGGGATAGAATCATTGTCCCAACAAAAGCACTTTCTTTCAGACAGGGGTCAGTCCAGTACTGTCTCCCAAGTAAGAGCTAACATGCAATGCCGCAGCTGTTTGTATCCGGTCAAATGTCTTGGTTTTTCATATTCGGTTTAAATACAGTGTGTCGTTTTCCCAAAATGTGTCATTTACATCAAATAAAAAATATCGCAAACCTACTTTGTGATCTGAAACTGTACGTGCCACAATCTCATTTCCACCTGAAATATCCTACACTTCATCACTGCGTCATCAAAATTGCTCGGTCTATTTTTAAAAGTAATACAGGAGAATTTACTCCGATTGCCGATGAATACGTTGTCGTAGTCGTCTGGATCTGAGACTCTCAATCAATCCTCCGACACAAGCAGATGCCTTTGGGCTAAAACCAAGTCTAATACGAAGAAACAATATAAAAAAATGACAAGAAATGATCATAATGGGTAAAAAAAGTGTTGTAGTTGTTGTTGTTGTTGTTTTGCATTAATAATTGAGTAGATCTATGAAGTCTGATGAGCATTTTATCGTTACAGTAGTAGTCTGGTCAAGAATCCCTCTCTCTCTCTCTCTCTCTCTCTCTCTCTCCCTCCCAACAACAAAATCTAGATCTACTACCACTGGGGGGGAATGTTTGAGTTCGTAATCGCCACAGTGGTCGGAGCAGCGGGGATTGTTGCGTATTATACATTTTTGAAGTACGTTGTTGTCGCAGCACATACATACACACCCCCGAGGACAAGCATTGCTACATTCCACTATAGACTACTACTACTACTACTACTACTACTCGTACCAACACACTGTAGGAGGACATGTTAGATCATTCATTCAATCGTTCATTCATTCATCCGTCCATCCATTCACCAAGTGTCGAACTAACATACAACCAGAAAGAGAGAAGGAGGAGCGAGGAAGTCCAACAACATGGCGGACAAAAAAAAAGGTCGGTCTATGTTCTTCGTAGAGTTCTGCCCTCCTAAATTATTAATCGTCTTCGATGTGTTCCTTTTGAATATAATTAGTGCATTACGTATGGCGTCGAGAGGAGAATCGCTTTACGAAGTAGCAAAAATATAACATCAGTGCTCAAAGTAGTATTGCGCTACTACTACTAAAGTGTGCATGATAGGTGGTATTTGAAGGACTGGACAGAAACTTGGGCCATTATGAAACGAGAGAAAGGTACAGCGGAATAGATTATTACGAGAACAATATTTCTCTGAGTAGTAGTAATGTTTTCCATCAGGAGGAGAGGAGTGCAGAGAGGGTAAGATGGTGCGAGGACAACGGAAGAAGGACGATCAAGCAGGGTAATCTCACAAACATTCCTCATTTTTAATGATTATCATCACCCCATTCTGGTGTCCAACAAAGTAAGTGGCATACTCCCCTCCTATACGATGATTAGGTCAAAAACAATTGTACTTGGAGATGGCAAGATCCAGTCAGAATTGTGTTTCTAAGACTGGACTGACACATAATAGGCTATATGCAGCAATGCTGATCTCATAGGTGTGCATTCCCATCATCATCATCATTATCATCATCATTTATGCAGGTACATTGTGCCAGATACCGGGGAGGTGAAGGACGCCTATTTGATACCGCGTACACCTTCTGAGATTTTAGAATCTACCGACGATGTTACCCCTCAAGAGGCAGAAGAAGTACGTGTGTTTAGTTTATTTAGTCACCCTGGCATGGCATGCTGTTATATCGTGGCAAGGAAGCAAGGGAAAGCAAGTAGGAGCTCTTTTTAGAAGTTGACTCCATCGAAATAATTATAAGAACATTAAACAGAAGATTTTAATGTAGGTTGTGATGTTCCAGTCTTGCTGTAATGTGAAACACAAGACCTGAATAATATTAGTGTAACTTGAATATGTGCGTGCAGGTTGAAGGACTTGCCTTCGATGAAATATCAGGAAAAGTCAGGGTGGGGTTTTTGATAGAGGTTAGTAATAACTGCGATATCCTCCTCCAATGGGCAATACTTTCCTTCCTCCCTCCCTCTTCCCTCTTGATTGTATTTGTTTATTCTTCTATTATAATGGATGATCGATATCCTCTACTTCTACCACTACTACTACTGCTACTACTACTACTACTACTACTACTACTACTGCTACTACTACACTACAACCAAGGAAAAAGACGTTGGAAAGGGGAAGAATGGAAGCAGGGACAACAAGATATTCGGTAGCAGCCGCATATGCTGATTATTCACTGACCTAACTACCTACATACCTACTTCTGCTTGCTAGTCATAATGATAATCAAGAGCTATTTACAAGAATATTCTGGTGTCATTTGTATTACATCATGGCATACGTTTCTGCTCCCTCATCTGCCATCATTCCCAGTTCTTTGAAGATGTGTTAAATATGATTTCTCCTTCCTTCTTTTCTCATCATAGTATCAAAGCATAAGCCTCACGATGATACAGTCAAGGGGAGAAAATGGGTGTCCTTGGTACTAATACCTTCTTTTTCTTCATTGACTAGTATCAAAATGATGATTGGAAGAAGACGACGATGTAGAAGGAGAGGATGGCAATAGTGATAATGATGATGATGGTTATATACAGGGAGATTGGAACGATAATGCTGCAAAGATGCGTCGTCGGAAAGTGGACAAGAGTGAAAAGAGGAAGAGTGAGAAGAAGGGAGATCCAGGATGTGATGGATCGGAGAAGGACAAACTATACTACTGTCGAACGGTATACTACTAGTCGTCTATGTTTTCATTCATTTTCCACACTTTGAGCATATTGGTACTTGGTTGACACCATTGTGTTGGTGGGAAGGTGCTTTCCACTTTACATCGCTGATGGCATTCAAGATGAAGCACACACACACACACACACACACACACACACACACAAACAACAACATATCTATCTTTTATCTTTCACAATACCAATACACTATTGTTGTTATCACCATATTATTTCTTTCTCTGCAGGAGCGAGTACCAGTTGACAGTCTTCAGTACGACTTACCGACTGTGGAAATCGATTCTATGGTTAGAAACTAGTAACATCATGAAGCATTGCCATTATTCATCATTACTAATCCTCCACCATCTCCTCATCTTGTGGGTGCTGCATGTCTGTGTTTTAGTTGTGTGTCGGGGAGGGGGGGAGAGGGGTCTCATTACGACAACTATTGCTTGCATCAGATAAATAAATAGGTTTCCTCCTCCCACCCCTCCTTTTTCTTTTTCTCCTCCTCCTCCTCCTCCTCCTCCTCCTCCTACTCCTCCTCCTACTCAGAAAGCAGAGTGGATTCCATATCTGGTTTACTTTCTTGTGCTCACACTTCTTTTCACACAGGTAGGTACCTGCTTGTTGCACTGCTTAACTTTAATCAATGCTTTTTAAAATTATATACAAAAACTTGTTCTTTGATCATTTTGTTGTGTCGTTTGTCTGAAAACCCCCTTCTTCTTCTTTTATCTTCTTTCTTTCTTTCCTTCTTAAGTTAGTGAACCTCATACAGCCCTTCATCGAGAATGTGCTGGATGCCATGTGGAAAGAAGAGAGGCATGTTGACCCTTTCGTCTTTTCAGCACATCGCCTACAATCGACACTTTATCGTGTAACCAAGGGAGTAGAGTATCACAACTGCTCGGTCGGTAAAAGAAATAATGAATGTCGTTTACATTGCTATCACGAGATGGATATAATAACTCTTGTTTATTCGTATTTTCCTTCTTCTCTGTCTTTTTCTTCTTCTTCTTCTTCATCGTTGGGGTGATGTTCTTCATGACACAATCTACAAATTTAGTCTCCCGACGTGTTTCTGGATAAGTATGCGTGCGAGACACACAATCTTTACGTCGTGTGGGTTATAACTGAGTTTTTGGCTCGCAAACATATGCTGGAATGGTGAGGAAGATGTACATAACGATGATGATGATAATGATGACGAAGAAGATGATGATTATGAAAATGATGATTTGACAGATAATGATAAAAGCGAGCATAAAATCCTAAGATAAAATTTATTTTACGATTACTATGACTACAGTCTAGATACGTCGTAGCTCAACATTTTTTTCATATTCGAGATGTTGTGCTGCTGTTTGATTCTGAGGGTTAGTTGAAGGATGTTGTGACGATGATTCGCTGCATCATGATGGATCTCTCAAAAAAGATCACATTAGTTGATAATGATACGTAATATATCCACACTCATATTTAGTAGTATAATAATAATGATAATAGTATTCCTAATTGTAGTATGTAATAATTCATTATTCTTATTTACTATCCAACACTATAACTACTACTACTACTACTACTACTACTACTCAGGCGGTTGGAGCAAGGGCATGTAGACTTTAAGAGTAAGCAGAGAGAATATTTGGTACTACTTATACAGACAGAGAGAATATTTGGTAGTAGTGTTCAGACTACTACTTATACTTATACCACATCACTGTAACCCATCAAGACATGTCAAAGATGAGGAGGAGGAGGAGGGGGAATGAGGATGATGATGATGATGATGATGATGATAATGATAATCTTTTTCTTCAACAGCGGAACATTACTGAGGCATTCGAGCCAAATAACAGTATGGATGATGACATATTTGCACTGGATAGCAGCATTATCACGTATGTAGTACCACTACTATTATTTTCATTATTAATATCCTCGACGTCAGTAAGGCGTTAAACCAAACACACATTTTAAAAAGAAGAAGAAGATGGTGATGAAGGAGGAGAAGATTCGACATGTCATTTACAACATAAGTAGCGTCACTCAAGTACGTTTCACACACATACACATACACATACACATACACATACACGCAGCATGTACCAACACTCTTTGCTCTCACTAACTACCTTACTTTGGTCATCATCATCCTCCTCCTCATCTTCCTCACCATCATCATCATCTAATAGCGGAATGTCTGAATTGATGCTTGGAGCAGATTTGAAGGTGGTATTTGGTGATGATGGTGATGATGGTGATAGTGGCTTTGACACATAAAGTCTTTCCTCATCGATATGCCAAATGTTTCCTCTACTGCTCCTTCCTCTCCAAAAATATGACGTGTTTACTACTACGACGATTGTTGGATTGTTTCTCATTATTATGATGTGATGCTGAAAATGGTTAAGAGGATGTATTTGTTATGATGATGATAGGGAAAAGTTTGTTTGGACTACTCGAAAATTGAAGATCCAATCTCTTTCATGGTGCTGCTAATTCTTCGCTATATATCTCACAATATATCAAATCCATCTTATACATCGTCGCGAACATGCCGGAAATTATCTCTCAATCTTAATATTATTATATTATTATAATTATTATTATCATTAAAACTTTCTCTTCTTTTTATTCTTCTTCTCCATGCCTTTCTGTGTCTTCTCCTTACCAGAAATTCACTGAAATTGTAAAGACGCATAGCAATAAGCTGTGGTAAGGAAGAGGAGGATAGAGGAGGAGGAGGCACTGATATTCTATTTATATTACTGATGCTACTCGTACTATCTGTATTATGACGGGCGACAAGTTTTACCCTTTATTAGTATGAATAATAATAATGATGATGATACTGATAATAATAGTAGTAGTAATAGTAATAATATTGCATGTTCTTAAATATGATATAGGTTCAGTAGCTTACAAAGGGATTTGAAAGACAATTTTATACGTGGCTCCAAGCATCTCGACGGTGCTACCACATCTCCCCGTATAAAGAAGGTCGGTCTTTAGCGCAATAAATAATTTCTTCTCATGGTGGTGATGATGATGATGATGATAACGCTGTATGTTTGTTGTTCAGATCCAAAATATTTTGGTAGATTTGATAATCTCTTTGCAAGATAGGGTACTTTGACTACTACCACTACTTTGTATACCATGTACCATGTATAATGTGTGGATAATACTCTTCATTTGTATATGCTATTATTGTCGATGATGAATCCTTACTGTTTCGTCATTACTCTCATTCACATACGCACGTGCACACGCTCACACCTCGAAAATATAGAGTATGGAAACACAGTCATATTGTCATTTATCTGTATTTCTTTGCCCTATGTGCAGAAAACGTTCTATTACAATATGGAAAAACTATAGTATGGATCACGCACAAGTCTTGCGTTAACTTGGAATATTAAAGTATGCAATGCACGGCAACTATTTGGGAATGTCTAGATTATGCTAAATGTAAAGTATGATGAAAAAATCACATGTAATTTGCAATCATCAGATTGTGGAACCGTTCAATTAAATTGTCTGGTTGAGTATCGTGCACACAAGCTATGTAACATGTAGCTGCAGTACGTTCTTTCGTGCATATATAATAGACACAGCAATACACTATATATATTATATAGCAATACACTATATATATTATATATATTGTGTATTGCATGTCTATCATATATTTAGATATTTTCCCATGGCTGCTTCGGGCAAACAAGTGCTGCCGCACAGTTGTGCATTGCAATTGCTAGATTGTTTCACATGCTTGCGTACGCACTTGTAGCTCGTAAAATAGCACATTCGCGATAAGTGAGTATAATTCTTTAAACATATAACTCACACCTAAACCAATCCACCATCGGCTAGGCAATTTGCAAAAAGAAGACAATTGAATTGCTTTCAAAATGTAGCGGCTGCACGACTTTTTCTCATTGCACACAACCAAGCACGGATTGCATTCAGCAGAGGCTTCGAATCGAAGTTTGCTTCCGTATTCCTGGCTTCTTTCCTCTAAAGCATGCTGTTGTTCAGCTTTATTCCCATCATTTCCGCCCTTTTCTCAGTGGTCGTTGGAGCTGCATTGCGGTGCTCTAAATCTCCGTTGCTATCATTTTGAAATTGATTTAAAAAAATACGAGATCATTTTAGCCCCGGTTTTTGACAGGGAATTAATTTATAATTTGTAATGCCCTGTGTTTCATGCAGATATCATGTCCATATGTGTTATTTTGGAATAAATACATAGTTATCTGGTATCTACGAGGCCTTTCCCATCCACGTGGGCACGATCGTGGTCTGTACCATGGTACTAACAACTTGCCTTCTGTCATGAAGATGCTCAAAACTCCCTCTGTGTTTACCTTGCGACGTGGATTCAGCCCTGACGCAATAGGATTTCTGATGATCGTCGAACAGGGAAAAGTTGGAAATACATGGGTATTTTATCTATTTTCGTAATAATTTTCATGTCGCACAAGCAGGAACTGAACAACAACGTGAATCACTTCCACAATGGCTGACATGAAGTTGTTGAGGGATGTGGAACTCCCGTCGGGACGGCCATGCCCGGACTCTTATGTAGATGACTGGGAAGAGGTCCATCGAATATTCGACTGTTATTCAGGGATGCATGAATTACTACTCTCCTCCTAATAATATAATGTGGAAATGGTGATGCAGGTTGAGAATAGACCCTGGGCTTCGAAACGTGTACGGAGGGAGACTGGCTGTCTTGGGGAAGATTTTGTGAAAGTAGTCGTCGTCGTCTATTGTATGCATTCATGATTACAACAAGATAATTGCCTGACATCAATCGCCACTCCTCTCACAGATGAATTGAAAATTGTTACTACTACTACTACTACTACTACTACTACATTGTAGCATCACAACTTGGTCCCCATGCGATGGTATTGGAGCCCTTTTCGGTACTACTACTAGTAGTAGCAGTAGCAATAGTAGTAGCTTTCAATTCGATGATTCATGGCGAAGCTTGATTATGATTAATATGGCAGAAAAGTACTACAGGGATGTGCAAAATTCCCAATGGATGTTGAGGTTGGTGTATAGTAGTAGTAGTACCACAACAAAGAAGCAGCACATAAAATAATTATCGTGCAACACACACCATAGTTCAATACTGATATGATGATGAATAAGATATGTGAAATCGCAATCATTCGCTCAGTTGTTTTGTTTTACCTAATCTCTCTTTATCTCCGTTTCCAAGGGACCGCCTCGGCGCGCACATGGGGCCAGTATCGCTATGGTATTTGATGAGGTAATAATTATTAAAACTACTACTACTACTACAAGTACCACTATTATTATCTATCCCTCGAAGCCAACTCCATAGTACGTTATATCTGTGCAACAACACTCTCGAAATGATGCGTTTATTATCATCGATGAGGACAGATAATGATGATATCAATTATACGCACCACCAGGTATTAGCATATCCAGTGTGGAGACTAGTCGATGAGAAATATGGAATGGGTGAGCATATTATTCACACTCCACCATATACTTGAATCATCGTTGAACTATTGGAAATACTTTATCTTTTCCGTGCGGCACAACTATGTCTTTTTGTAGTAAACTACAGAATCATTAACTTTGTTTATTTATCAAGCTTGTTCGTCTATCCCTTAACAAGAATATACATCTGTATGGACATTACTGCGACTCCCTCCATCATTCAGGAGTAACAGCCAAGTTGTCAGTTTCATACAAGGCTGCTCTGCCCCTTGGTTCTACAGCTGCATTTCAGTGTAGGGTAAGTACTCACAAGAGGGAAGAACGATGACCATCGTCGCAGCAGTAGTGATAGTAGAAATATCGGCTAGCAGCTGCGACTGCTGCTGCGAAACAGAAGGGGGCTTGGGGGTGAGGGTAGAGAGTCAGCAGAAGGTAGTTTGACGGAGTAGACACCGGCGCGCACTCATGCACACACTTCACACACACACACACACACACACACACACACACCCTCGCACTCACACTCACACCCTAGGCGAACTGGGAGTGGTTAAACAAGAACACTTTTTTGCCACAATTGAAACAACAACAACAACAACAACTTCTATCTGGATATATTATTAAATTGGTGTGGATGCATGGCGAAGCGAAGGAGGCCGTTTAATGCTATTAATGTCGTGAATATATAGTTTTTTCACTTACATTCTTTGGCATTAGTTGGTAAAGAAAGAAGGCCGAAAATGGTGGGTTACTGCTGAACTTACAGATCCTAAAACACATAAGGTACTACTGCCTCAATTACTCTCTAAGCGCATATTTGTACTCCCTAATGCGTATGCTCCTCCATAACAAAGAGCTTCGATTCAAAATAAATTACATCAAAAATATGGCAATAATACGTTGCATTCATGTGGTATGAGTAGGTTTTCGCACAGGGCGAAGCATTATTCGTCTCTATACGTCTTCCTCAGATGAGATGGAGGTCATTTCTATGACAAATATAAGTACCTCCTATATATATATATATATATATATATATATATATTCATTTATATCTAAGCGCTGTAGCCGCAGTGTTAGAAAGCTACATTAGGATGACAATTGAAAAAATATAATATAATCATTACATCCGCCTCACATGCTAGCATGCATATATTATGTATGCGTCACAACGTGCATCTGTAGAGCTTGTATACTTGCGCTAGCGCCAGCAATATGTGAAGATTTTAGCTTGCTTCATCTTGCTTAGCAAATTAACAATCATGATAGCGCTGCTGGCAGCTTATATATATTGCCGCAAACTCTCCCGCTGATGCATACGCGTTAAATACAGTATATATCCGATACCTCACAACTTTATACATGTACGATACCTCACAACTTTATACATGTACTGCCCAGGAGCCGCAACAAGGAGTTCTCATATGAGACGATAAATACAATGAATAAATGAATTGCATTCCATCTCAATAGATGTTCTAATGTAGCTGCGCAAAGCTAAAAAAAGCCACCACCAATATGCTTCATGCTTCGATCACCACTGGCATGTCTAGATGCACATGTGAGCATGCTGCAAGAGCCAAAGCACACATGTGAACACGTGTGTGTGTGTGTGTGCACCTAGACACGTGAGACGGGTGCAATGAAATACAATGTTCAATTTTTTCCAATTGTCATGTGCATGCACACACATGCTAGCATGTGCACATGTACTAGATGCATGCAAGACGGATGCAATGCTGTAAAATGTGTGTTCAAATTTTTCCACATGTGTGCACACATGTCTAGATGTGCATCCATGTGTGTGCTGCATTGCACAGCTTGACTACATTGGGACATCTAGACGTGCATGTGAGACGGATCGGATGTGATGAAATGTTTGATTTTTTTCAATGGTTCATCCTGGTGTAGCTGGCTGCAGAGCAGCGGCTACACTAGCACAGCGCTCAGCAGTTGCATGCATCTGTTTGTTTCTTGTGTCACAACACGTTGCATGCATGTGAAAGCATTGCATTTTTGTCGGCCATGTCGTGCTTTGCACGCAGCGGTGCGAGCTCTTTTCTCTGTCTTTGTGAGGCGCTTCATTTCATCGTTGCGGTTCATCATGGGTGTCAGTTTGTTCAATCTGAGCTTTTGATGTTCACACTTCCTGCATTGGAGGAGATGGTCCATGTTGTCATCATCATGTTCTGCAGCGTGCCACAAGTCTAGATGTGCACATGCACACGTGCATGTCTAGATGGACACATGCACATCACAAGCAGATGCCATGCTTTCCAGCAAAATCGGTTTTTTGACATTGCAAAAACAAACTTTGCACGTGCAAAATCGGAATTTTCACTGATTTTGGACCAAAATCGAAAATTCACCCATTTTGCTTGCAAAAATGAGGTTTTTGACCAACCTTGCGTGAAAATGCCTTGCACCATCGGTTCTCAAGGGGCGAATTCGACCGAGTCACAAACCCGTGCAAGTGGGTGCAGCTTGACTGAAACAGCAAGTTCGAAGCCAAAACACGATGATTTTTTTCTGCGACAAGATCAAATGCTCAATTTGAGGCATGACCCACGTTCAAAGCTAGAAAGTGAAAAATTGTGCCCATTTGCATGCAAATGAAAAACATGACCAATTTTGCATGCAAAATTTGCAATTTCCGTTTTTGCATGAGACACCGATTTTGGAGCAAAATCGGATCAAACCGATTTTGCAATGTCAAAAAACCGATTTTGCTTGCACACCGATTTTGCTGGGAAGCCATGTGTGACATGTTTGTGGCACGCTGAAAGACATGGATCATCCGTTTTGTGTGTAAATGCACACACATGTTCGTAGCGCATCACAGTGGATATGTCACAATGTATGCATGGTGTAGAAACGCTACTAGCTTTGCTCACCGCTGTGACTTCAAAGGCATTGCGTTATAAAAATTGCTAGGAGTACTGGAGAGGAAAGCTAGGTGTATATCAGTGGAAATATCTTCATCAAGAGAATTTGATGACTGTCTTCGTCTGGTCGTGTGCTTGCATAGTGAGTCATTCTTATGCTGATTTCTACCTCCACAAATACAAGTTGACAGTGTTAGGCCCTCCTGGGAGAACTGCTTCATGTCAAAACTTTGAATCAACACTGCGTTGCTAAGGGCTAATTACATGATGTCTGCTCTAATAATGGTTTGTTGACATCATAGGACTGCTGCTTTAACAACGCCTTTTTCCATTCACCCACACCTGCTCAATATCGGATAGAAAACCGAGCAATCATCGATTGGCAACAATCTAACAAATAACAACGGTGTATCATCATCAATAATCATCAGGCGAGGAATGCTGTATATTGTGGACATGATTATGTCTAAATATCGTCTCGTCTCCTCATGATTATGTGTTGAAGGGTATCGGATACTAGCACCACCTGTTTGATGTTTCTACTATCACCAAGATGGACAAATCGTTCAAATTCCTTTCCGAAGAAGGGTGATGGGTGTTAGTAGGTGATAAATCAATCAATAAACCAATCAATCAATCAATCAGCAGCAATGTGTTGATTGTGATCCAGTAGTACCAATATTCGGTTTTTATGATGTATCAATATGTCAACAGCAGTTATGTCAAATCAAAATTTCAACCTATGCTTTTGCACTATATAATGATATACTACAAAGTTCTTAAAATACAGAAATTTTTACAAAGTATTCTACAAGATAGTAATATATGTTAAGAGAAGAAAAGGTGGAGTGGTAGCACAACGCTGTTAAAGAAAATTTGGAATTTGATTTGTTATGAGACCTCCATATCCGTTGCGGGACGACCGATATCAAAGGGGTCAATATTGTGGAGATGTTTGTGCTGCTGATGCTGCTGCTTCTGGGGTATATAATGTTGGTGTTGTTCATCAGTTTCTTCTCTGTGTTCTTGTGTATCCTCAATATCTACCACGAGAGCATCAAAACATTTTCCCACCTCAAATGAACCGATCTGAGGAGAACATCCACCCCAACGAATAGACAGCACCAACAACACTCGAAGTAATTAGCATTTGACAGCACCATCACTGAAAACACATACTAATCTATCCCCTCTATGAATAATGCGGGGCATCATCATCATCATCATCATCCATGAAACTACTATCAATACAACCATAGCACGACAGTGTAGTTATACCGTCTCTCTGCCTCTCTCTCTCTCCCTCTGTCTCTCTTAACCAACATGACGTATGTAGTACACGCAGTGTATATCAATACAATAGAAACGATACGATACCTCATTTCCTAGATTCAGAGCCTCAGCACCCCCTTGGGTCGCCATCCAAAATACAGTTTCACTTGTTAGCACATCTTCATATTCAGAAAGTGATGATGATGATGATGGTGATGATGATGATGATTCCCTTTGCTTCTCCATGTTTGAAATCTTGAATGGATAGATATATCCATGATCAATAACAACAAACAGTAACAACAATAGAAGAGTTTAGACCATTGTTCGTTGGCATCTGTTCAAATGTATGTTTTGTCAGTTTTTCCTCCCTCCTCCCTCTCATTCTCCTCCTCATATGTACTAAAAAATATGAATAATATATACATATATCACATCCTGCACTTGTACCAATATGGCCTTATGCGTTAACAGCGCTGTTCTCATGGCATTTAGCATAGAAATCGAGTAGCCTCCAGCAATATCAGATCTTTATATGAGTAAATTATGATGTAGGGATGTAGTGTTGGGTAGGGTTGTGTTGATCAGTACTACTAACAACGAATCATCCTTCTTCATGTCAGTCCGTTGATGGTGGTGTTGCTGCCAATCTAATGCTCACTAACGTAGTACGTACATCGTGAAATAGATCTAAATCTCGTCTACCAGGATACTGTCGCTCAACCTGGTGTAATACATAACAACAGGAGAGAGAGAGAGAGAGAGAGAGAGAGAGAGAGAGAGAGCAGCAGCAAGAAGCATTATATCAGTTTATTTTTAGTGATAGTAGCAGCCATGGAAGTGAATAAAAATAAAGGTCCTTCTTATGACTGATACCACTGAGATAAGTCAACATCGAAAGTTATCAGAAGAATATGTTCATGATGACAACCTCTTCCATTACATCCAAACTCTCAGAAACATGCGATTGAATATGGCATCGGTGTCTAAGAAGGTGAGTAAGTAATAAAAACAATAACAATCATCACGTTGCTCAACCGATGAGGATGAATGCATGACCCCCGTACTATAAAATGCTGCTATACACATCATCATCATCATCATCATCATCATCATCACCATCATGTTACTACTTCTACTACTAAGACCTGGTAGCTATGTCGCCTAATCCCTTCAATAGATCAAGAGAGCAAGTTGGCAGGTACCTTCAATATTTCTCACTATATTCACCCACTTAATAGCACGGGTAAGTACTACTACCTCGGTGTTATTACAGGCAGTACTAAGCCTTCTTCATTTCCTTCATCCACTGTAAAAAACGAGGAGGAAGGGATTTGGCAACACATGGATGGAATAAATAGTAAACATCATCGTTATTGTTCATGAGGAACTGTATTGATGACAGCAGTATATAGAGTGCATGGTGTCAAAATGGCTATAGATATTGGGCCGATAACAATAATAATAATGATACTAATAATAATAGTAACATGATAATAAGAGTACACGCACGTACACTTACTAAGGCGGCTTTGAGAAGAGAATTCTGGGTTGATGAGGTATTCGACGAAGGTTTCAGCATCCTTTAGTGCTGCATCTGTTCTTTGTCCGTATTGAGGAACACCTGGATTTATATCCATGGATATAGGCCCCACGAAACCCCTTTGGCCCTTTATGTGATGATGATGATGATGATGATTATGATGGAAGAAGTAGAAATAGAAGAAGAGGAAGAAGAAGGAGAAGAAGAAGAAGAAGAAGAAGAAGAAGAATAAAGAAGAAGATCAAGAAGAAGATTATGATGGAAGAAGTAGAAATAGAAGAAGAGGAAGAAGAAGGAGAAGAAGAAGAAGAAGAACTCTCGATAGTAGTCAGGATCCCTATTCTAACGATCCCACTCACAGAAGAGAAGAAGAAAAAGTAATCAGATAAAGAAACGATGATAGACTAAAATATTCCTACTTATATCAACATCTTACAATTGAAGTCATTGTGTCTGCAAGGATCATCGTAGCTTCTTTATGAATCGTCGCAAAATACATGGCACATGTTGTTCCTATAACAATGATGTTAACAATGCCTGTATGCAATGATGATGATGATGCTGCTGCTGCTGATGATGATGATGATGATGACCTTCTCTGAGTGCACGAGAAACGACCGATTTATAGCGCCTTTTCGCTAATCTTGAATCCCGAAAAGATTCCTTCGCATTATTTGCAAGCAGGACACACAGATCAGCAACACTCGTCGTTGATTTATTTGCAAGCAGGACACACAGATCAGGAAGACTCGTCGTTGATTTATTTGCAAGCAGGACACACAGATCAGCAACATCCATCGTTGATTTTTTAGGCTGTGCTTGCTATATGTGTCAATGATCGAACACTATGTTGTTTCCTAACTAAACAAGTACTAATGCAACAAGATGGAACGGTTTGTTGGGTCTTTTCATTGCTGATATTTACTGCTTGCTACTACAACCACTTACCTCAACTGGAAAGGTATAATGATCAAGCCATTGGAGAAGTGGTCGGTCAAGACCTGTCCCCTACACAAACGAACAATCCACCTTGCAATTTATTCCATAAGTCAAGCCGTATTATATATCACTCTTAACTACCGTGTAAGAATATTGTGGCGCGTGTATGTGCACATCAATAAATCCTGGAATTAGAAATTTTCCTGGTCCTCGAAGGTCGATGGTTGTCTTGGTGTTCGACTACATTATCAACACATATTCAGCAGCTAAGTTGTGTCCGTTTAGAAAATGCAAATAAATGACGGGGTTACTACGTACTCTGATATCGTGCGAATATCTAATATCCCATTAACATGACGTCGATGCATTTCTAATATATCTTTCGACTTCGGTAGGTTGTTGCCCCTACAGTATAACATGAAGATGTGCAGCTTGTTTCCCCATCATCTGCCATTGCCTCGATGGAGACGATCTTGCCTTAGAGTATGAAAAATGTCTCTTATTGTTTCCCTTTTAATACTCAACAAGCTCCTCAGTCACCACCTTTCCGATCAATGAGCATCTCTACGTTGTTAATCTCAACCTAGTAGTAGACATGATTAACGACGAGAACAAAAGAAGGGTGATAGGCTAAGGAATCATGCGGTTCTGCCATTTGCATATTAGGTTCTTGACCTTCTTCTTACTAGCTGCGGGACAATGAGCAATACGAGCCAGAAAGCGTTTCATCTGTGGGAAGTAGCTTACGAGGAGGACAAGACACTCCTCGGATGGAGAAGATACTCGTACGAGAAGAATTAAGAAATTTAGTAGACACAATAATCCTTGTCGCAATGTATTAAGCCCCCATCGCTAGTGGAATTTTGTTCAATTTAAAATTTACCTAGATTTTTAAAAGAAGACATCTCCCTCGCTTACATGTATTTAATTTAACACTCGTACGTACTCCAATTCTGAACCCTAATAAAGGTGTAGATCTCGTACCGGTAGTCAAGTCTAACCCAATAAATTAAGGTAAATTAATGACAATCCCGATGTGATCTGTGCGATGGATGTTGCATCGGATGCACCATCATCTCTGTTTGCTTCTTTTTCGATACTATGATGCAACAATAGATGTACAGTGCAGTCCATTTCCTAATTTTTAATCAGAAAAATCGGGATTTCTCGATAACCCCATAATGGAACAATGTAAAACACAAAAAGTTAAGCCCAAATATGAGTTTGACTTTGACATAGTGTAATATTCATCTACGACTTGATGTATAGATTCAAAAAGAAGTTAATTTGCGAGGCTTCGTTCCCCCTAGTTTAGTTCATATTTCTGATTATGATAATCTCATAGCAGAACAACAACTGGAAGAAGAGTCCCTGAAACACCATACTTTTGGCATTGAGACAAGATTATCATATCATTTAGATCTATAATGGCCTGATTTTTGTATTTTTTAATCCATAAACTGCTCCAAACAAAGACTGCACACAGTCTCACCAGTAACCACATTCATCCGTCGGGAGAATCGAGTAGACATAACACGGCCTCTCCTCCCCCCCTACAAAGTTGACAGATCCGAGCTGAACAGGATTTATGAAGCGTATTCAACGTGCAGTAGCGTCCTTACTGGAGGTGGAGTCTCGCAAAGCTCGCAGTGCACCCGGTTCGGCACGACGGAGCATCCGACGGAAAGTGAAGAAGCGAGGATTGGCCCACAGATGGATGTCCACTGTGGTCATGGCTAGGGAGCAGGTGACTTCATTTGGATCCTCTGCAGTGAGAAACGTTCCTCCCATTAAGTTCCTTGTGAGAAACGCGAAGGCATATCCATTTGCGGCAGCTGGGCTGGCCCTTGGAGCCAGATACGGTATTGGCGATGGCATCGTTCAACTGCTATCAGGAGATCGCTGGGATCCTTCTCGCTCCCTTCTCTTCGCAAGCTTTGGTGCTACATACGCTTGCACGTTTGGTTACGGAGTATATAATATCCTCTATCCAAGATTCGCACCTAAAGGCTGGCCATTGATGCTCGCTCTCTTTGACGCATGCACAAACTGTGCATTCCTGTACTTTCCTGTCTACTATGTTTTCAAGCAATTTACTTATGAATCAACAGAAGAAATTGTCAAGAATCCTATGAAAGTTGTGAAAGGTGGGATTAATACATGGTGGACCTCTCTCCCGACCGACTTCAAATCCTGCACCACATTCTGGATACCGATGAATTATTTGAATTTCTGGCTCATGCCTCTTCATCTAAGACAACCCTTTATGTCCGTTGTTGGAATCGGATGGGCAATGATATTATCAAAAAATAGAGGGGCTCGAAAACCAGCAAATGAATAAAGACAAGCAGGCCTCTCGTGAAGCAGTCCTAGCATCCTTTTTTGAAAATCAGGACATGTAGATACCTCGATTGATGGTATTGTGTGACACACGGGGAGGCACTAAATCTATCTAAAAATCCCAGTCAGTACAGTAACTTTAGAACTAAATGTCAGTGTCTCAGTTCAACCTGTAAAGATGAAAAAAAATGAGTTTTATGATAACGTCGAAAATTTAAAAAGAAGTTTCATTTTTATTATGCATTCGCATACGACACAATGACATTGGCTTCAAAGTGACACGTGTATGTGTGTATAAGCTGGATCTCTCACTAGCAGCGATTAACACTTAACATTCATTTCAGCATTCACTAGCATGCATGCTGAGACGTACGTTGACGCCAACAGCGCTAAGCACACACGCCAGTCGCCGGCCATGCGTCCGGTCTTATAGATGGACACAGCAACTACATTTTGCGGCTGCAGCATGCTGTCTAGCTGTGCTAGTGTGCACATACTTTGGCTGCACACTGCTAGACTGCTAGACTGCTATACATACCATAGTACGTGCTACAGAGTGCACACATGACAACAGAAACAAATAGATACAACTTAAGCGCTGTAGCCGCTGCTTTACATAGCTACATTAGGATGACAATTGAAAAAAATTAAACATTTCATTACATCCGTCTCGTAGAGTGCATGACGACGGCGTGTCGTCATGCATGAGCATGCATATATGGCGCGGCATGGACCAGACGCACTTTATGTATATAGCACCTCTGCCGTACGTCAGCATATAAGCAAGGCTAGAAGGCCTAATAATAGACATAGTAATATTATATATATATATATATATATATATATATATATATATTAATCCTAGATATCAGCTACGCTAGCTAGCTAGCTAGTGCGTGCAGCATCATGCAGCGCTAGAGCGCTGGAGCGGCCGCAATGTTGATTGCATGCAGCTGCGAAATTTGCAGCTAGCTGTTCTGGCACTTTCCAGCAGAATCGGGTCACGCCGATTTTTGCTGGGAAGACATTGCAGCTGTTGCATCATACATGCCACAAATCCTACACATACAGCGGGAGCTATATGCTCCCTTTAACGATGCGAAGATATAGTTTCTAGAGTCTTCATAAAATACCCTATCGGCACATTAGATGTCAAGCAGGACGAGCACATTTTGAATGAGCTCGGTCTCAAATCTCTCATAGATAGCGCTCCTTTTCAATTGATTATCGCTGTGCGACTGTTGTAAGTGGAAACCTGGTACAAGGGCACGTGGTAAGTATGAAACTACAACTGATCAACTGCCTCATGCGCCAACAATTCTGTATCATTTTCTAACACAGCACACGTGGTAGTTGCAGTTTAAAGTATGTGCTTTGGATATAATATATAACACAGAACGACTCATTCCATTATCACGAAAGGGTAAAACAGTAGGGCAAAAAAGTACATAAAATTGAAATACATCATGGTTGAATCTATTGGTACAACACATCTTAATTTTCAATACTACATATATTACTACCCTGGGGTGCTCCATCCCTTCTTTTTCAATCTGATCAAGCAATAATAAAAAATACTATCGAGGCCACAATGCAATAATACTGTGCATGCGAGTTGCAAGGATATCCGCCGAGTATTATGTATGCATGCATATGTATACGAACCCATTCGCATGCATGCATATGTGTACGAACCCATTCGCGATAAAATTGAGGCGGTATGCATTTACTCCTGAGAATGCAAAAAGTTATGATTACTATTACCATCAGATACAATTTATTTGTGTAATATTGTTCAAAAGTGATTAGACACCAAAATCGCTGTCGCCCTGTCGAGATGCACTTCGGTAATTGACCTTTCCTGCATAACGATGATATGCCACCATCAATTATTACTACTTATTGTGTCACAATGGAAGAAAAAGAAGAAAAAGAAGAAGAAGAAGAAGAAGATTGTGTAGGCCTAGCATGAAACGTAGCACGCTTTAGTTCTACTGGAATGAAACTATGCCATAGATTCTGGCAGCAGTGTTTGATATATTACCTTCCATTACATTAAACTCAACATCATCTATGAAGCCGAACTTCTTGCTTTCGTATTCGAGCTGGAAGTAACCCTGCGATGTTGTTGATGATGATTGACGATGATGATGATGATGATGATAATATTGCTATAGGACACAATCATGTTCTAAAAATACTATTAATAGTAGCGTATTATGAAGAAATTTATTTCGAGTGCCAGCACGACAATTGAAGCAGCTCATCTTTTCACATGAAAAAAGGTGTATACAACGTACCCCATCATTTGCCATTAGACGCCATCCACCTCCGTCGACGATGTCTTTTAAAACAGAAATATAAAGCAAGGAATATGATATAACACGCACCATGTAACACTGCAGAGGTCCCATGTCATTCTTCGTCATCAAATTGTGATTCAGTCTCGAATGTCTTTGAAGGGAACTTTCTTCTTACAAATTCATATACTATTATTATTATTACTACTATTATTAGATAGACCACCTTTGTCATTGATGCGTTGTCCTTCCTTCGGGTAGCTATAATAGCAGCAAAATAATGATGAATAACAGCAATTCAAAAGAAGACATAGGGTCTTCTTCTTCTTCTTCTTCTTCTTCTTCTTCTTCTTCAATGGGAGGAATATGGGCTACATACCGGACTACTACTATTAATGTAGTACTACCTCATGAGCACGTCCTTCAGGTCTGCGATTGCCGCCTCTTTATCTTTGCTGTGTGGTGTGGTGTAATGTGTGATTTGATGTTGGTCAGTACTTCTGGAATATGTACAAGAAGGCTACTACTAAAATTGTACTTCTCCTACTAGGTTACAATAGAGGTTAAGTAGTAGTGGTGGTAGTAGCAGAAGTAGTAGTAGTAGTAGTAGTAGTAGTAGTAACCTGAATGTGAAAGAAGAAGCGATGTGCTTATCATCATCGGCAGAGGTGGACCAGCAATTTGAAGTAGTTGGTGAGCAGCCCTAATAACATATGATGATGGGTGAGTAGTGACGACGATCATGCACCACAAACACAACAAAACTATTAGACCGCGCCTCTGCCTCCTCCTCTTCCCCCTCCCCCCCCCTTTCAACAAAGCTTGGACACGTTGTAGCTTGCTACCTACCTTCAAACCCCCATCAGAGCGTACCCCAAGGTCCTTTGGCTTATCACCAGGAAACTTGAATGATCCAGCAGCACCCGAATCACGAGGAATCGATAGACTAGTTAGATTGACGAAGGAACACCAAGTAGTTGTAACAAGTGAGCAGCGATACTTATACATCTGGATTAGGGCTAGCAGATATTATAGAGACCAACGAATACATGGATGATGATACCGATAAAATTCCACCGTTATGAGAAGAGAGATGGGTAATGGGTTGTTGTAATATGGTAAAGGGAAATAGTAATTTGTTAGCGTTGTTGCCGTTGTTGTTGTCGACCAGTTCACCGACAATAGAAGAAGAAGAGGGCAAGCTGTTGTTCAACAACTTAAATACCACTACTACTACTTACTACTAGTAGTAGTACTAGTACACACGTAATTGCAGCAGGAATTCCAAGCGCTAATCCAGATACGAAGCCTCTCCGAGAAGAAGAAGAAGAAACGCCCGCATGAGCTACTGTCCGACTGCTGCCGCTATTCATACACACACACACACACACACACACACACACACACACACACACACACACACACACACACACACATACGCGCGCGCACGCACGCACACTCGCTCAAACGTTGTGCAGTGAGGTGGGGAGGTATACGGAGAATACGTGGTGGGTAAATGGATACTAGCATCAAATAAAAGCATATTTGATTACCAACGAGTGAGCGGTGCAACTCGAGGAGCCAGGGCAATATCTAAGGGAGATCAATTATTAGGAAATTAAAGGAACAACCTTTACAGCAAGCTTTTATGACATGATGGTGGCAGGCAATTGACTCATTATTGTGTGATGTCTTCACAACCGGATATATCCGCAGAAGTTGCAAACCTCATCGCCACCTAGGTATTAGTAATAAGGTCAACATTAAATTCAAAACCTAGGTGTGTATGACATTATGATCTAGCAGCAGCCAGTCCTCTATTATTTAATAAAGCAAGCGAATTGTTGCAGCAGTAGTACACCCGTACACGTAATAATGTACAGTGATTTATCTTCTCTTTGTTTTAGGTGAGCACCCTTTTTGGAATTAATTTATAGTATCCCTCATTAATATAGATATATATTTTTTCCCTTTATAAACTTTATATCACCATGGAAACTCCTAAGGCGCCTGCAAGCATGATCGCAACCATGCCACGTAGACATTGGCGAGACCGCGACTGCGAAGAGGGAAGAGAAGGCACGCGGGCAATCAACGGTTTCGAATCCTGATCAAGAGAAAATAAATTATCCAGTAATTCGCCACAAACGCATAAAGCA
Organism: Bigelowiella natans CCMP2755; assembly: GCA_000320545.1. Classification (NCBI taxonomy): domain Eukaryota; phylum Cercozoa; class Chlorarachniophyceae; genus Bigelowiella; species Bigelowiella natans. The sequence continues at coordinate 134,296 of ADNK01001953.1, forward strand.
TTGGAGGAAATTGGTAAGGAGAGGCAAGAGAGAGAGGTGACCACCATTGTTGAGTGCTTAATCGAGAATTACAGGTGCTGGGTACACGTGCAGAATAAAAGTGAAATCGAGGCCCTTTTTGTATATGGAAATATAAGGGAATCTGCATCTACGACAAGATGACAATGGTACACTTGTGCTTGTCGTAGGTATAGAGTCGTAGTAGTAGAGCATCGATCGATCTACTTCCTATCGGTAAAAGCCGCCAACTTTGCACCACCTCATCCTTTTAGAACAACAAGAAGAACCCAGCATCCAGTGTGTGACTGGAGAAAAGGACATGGCGGAGCCTTCTGTGAGGTATTTACCTACCGATTCCCTCCACAAACCTTATTGCGTGATTTTGGTTTCTTTCAAGTAGTTAACTTCATGCATTGTGGCTGCAGCACCGTTCAACCCTTTACCCTCCTGGTCATTTTCGCGACGATACAGTTCATCACGTACTTAGACAGAGGTATACCGTGCATAGCAGCAGATAAGTATGCTTGCATTGGCCTAACTCATCACTCAGACTACAAGCTTGATGATTTTCCATTCTTGGAAATTCGCAACAATTGAGTTGCAGAGCAGCCCATTATAAACATGATCAATGCATTAACAAATGCGCACTACCGCTATTTCCGTCAAATGTAAATTGTATTATTAGGTATCATATCAACCTATCTGCAAGATATTCAAAATGACTATCGCTTGTCCGGGGTGGAGGCTGGCACACTGGCTGGAGCATATATGGTTCGTTCTTCCTTCGTTGGGATCATAAACATCATCATCATCATCATCATCATCATCATCATCACTTTTTGCCATTCAGGTTGGATATATGTTAGCCTCCCCTATATTTGCGCATATGGCATCACGTACGAGACCATTGCTTCTAATCAGCATTGGCCTACTGGTTGATATTCTACAACTGCCCCTTCTACTACTACTGCTGCTGCTACTACTGCCACTCCATCGCTACTGTTTACCTCACCCCTCACAGCAAACACATCGCTTTCTTGTCTGATGTCTTGTACGCAGGCTCTAGTAGTAGTTGATATGCAATGCTCTCACTGTTTAGGTTTGGAGCTTAGCCGTCATCGGAACTGGTAGAGTTATATTAGTATTTTATAAATAAATCAAGCAGAATGATGGCAACAACGAGTTAAAGCTTCTATTATTTTGACTGTAGTCTCAAATACGTATTGTCCAGTCATATTGTGGCAGTAATTACATTTTGGTGAAAACTAATGATATCAGGAGCGTCTCTTGAGTATGGAACGATTTTGATCGCAAGAACATTCACAGGGGTGGGAGAGGCTTCCTTCGCGTGTCTGGTGGGTGTTCGATCACTCACCATATTCTCTAAAGACAAACATCTCGCAATTAATTTAAAAAATCGTTAATGATACCAATAGATCTCTTCTCGTTTGCTGATATATGTCCATTTCTTATTCTCTCATTTGTTTGGTACTGAAAGGCCCCTCCTCTTATTGACTTAAAAGCTCCGAAGGTATTTACACACACGCGCACATATTATAATATATATATATATATATATATATATATATATATATATATATATATATATATTAATATTTATAGCATTAAAAGTGGATTGGGCAGCAGCTGCATTTTTTGCTTAAATAAAATAAGTTATAACAGTTAGTGGGGAAACTGTAGTAAAGCGATGTATAGAGCACGAAAACAAGATAGCCGTAACTACCAGTGCTAGGAAGTAAGTAAATAGCAGCTTGCTCTATCTGTTCGTTCCTTCTCCCTCCCTCCCTCCATCCATCCCTCCCTCCCCAGGACAAAAAGTCTTTATGGATGGCGGTTTTTTACATCTTCATTCCGGTTGGATATGCGTTTGGGTACTTGCTCGCAGGGCAATGGTAGTACTCATTAATCAAATCATTTTTGCCATCATCATCATCATCACCACCATCATCATCTCTATCACCTTATCTCCCCCACCGCAATTATTGACTATTCCTCGCACCACCCTTCTTTTCGTTTCCTCCTCCTCCTATTAAATAATTAATATTGATGTTATTATGATTTACCATCAAAGGGAGAACATCCATGCAGTGCATGGGTCCGTTTTATGGAGGACACCTTTCATTTTCACAGGTATTAGTAGTAGTAGTAGTAGTAGTAGTAGGAACACACACTGCTACTGCTACGTGATCAGTCGATTGTAGGTGTAGTGTTTCATATAATTACGTGCAAATTTCAATTTATCGATCTTCAAGAGATCTTCTATTATGTATACATACATACATACATTCATGCATATATACATTTACACATATATTAATATATAAATTCATTTAATACACAACATTTAAAGTGCAGTAATTACGCGTATATGTAATGATGGTGTGCTGCTTTGAATTGAGAAGATGTAATAGCTTCGGACACTACTAACCTTAACCCTAACAACACACACTACCTACCACCACCACCATTCCTTCCTTCCTTTAGGAGTTATTCTATGGCCATTTATCATATTTGTTTACTACAAGGTATTAGTACTAGTAGTAGTAGTAGTAGTAGTAGTAGTTGTATTGTATGGTGGCGGTAGGAAATGAAGAGGAGGGGGGATAGTAGATTAGTAGTAGTAGTAGTAGTATTGTATGGTGGTGGTAGGGAATGAGGAGGAGGGGGGTAGTAGAGTAGTAGTAGTAGTAGTAGTAGTAGTAGTATTGTATGGTGGTGGTAGAGAATGAGGAGGAGGGGGAGCGGAACGAAAAATTAGATAAAAAAATGGGTTATGATGGTGGTGGTGATGATGATGATGATGATGATGATGATGTGAGGATTTAGTGCTACATGCAAGCATTTATCTTTTTTCTTTCTTAGTCCCGTGATGCGAGTCTTACTTACGGCAGAAAAAAGGCAAGAAGAAGCGACGAATGACAAAGAGAATGAGACACACACTCACACGCACACTCCACTCACACTCACACAATACACAATAACAACAACAACAACAACAATAACAAAAATACTAGTAATAAAAAAGCTATGATAGCCATAAATGAGGAGGAGAGAAGGAGGATATGGTGGTAATCTCTGGTTGTTGTATAATCTCTTTGGTGCTGCAAAGCATAATAGTAAATAATAATAATGTGTGTGTGTGTGTGTGTGTGTGTGTGTGTGTGCACGTATGCAGGCCACATCAGGAGAACTAACGCCCTCTTCTACCACTGCTACTACTACTACATATAATAATAATAATAATATTAATAATGAATATCAAGAATCTCTTTTAGATGCATCAGAGGGGAAGCATCACCACCACCACCTCCACCACCACCTCATCGATGAGAACGACAACGAAGACCAGAAAATGCTACTAGATCAGGGACATGATAGCTTCCTTCAAGATCCTGTGTCGTCATTATCACCATCACCATCAGCCTTAATTGACCACTCGCTTTCACTGAATCATGACGATAGTACGCAACAAGGGGGGAAGAGAAGAGGGGGGGGGGTTAGACAGATGGAAACTTCTCAGGTTATTTCCTACCTTCTACTGCTAACTTAAGAAGTACATCAATATACACATTCCTACCTTCTACTGCTAAATTAAAACGTACATTAATATACTACATTAGGACATGTACACTATATCCTATCACCATCATTGTCATCATCATCATCACCATCAATGAATCATTTGTCCTACTTCTCCTTGCCTATTGTTGTTACTTACTCACTACCTATAATAGGGTTTTTCTTCTGGGAGTGGATGTATTCACGACAACACATTTCTTGAAGAATTAAAGACTGTTTTAGACAACCGCATCTATATCTTAATCATTCTTGGTTATGCAGCACAAACGTTCGTGGTAGGAGGTATTATCATTTACTGTTATAGCCGCTATTATTATTTTTATTATTATTATAGTTGTCGTTGTTTTGGTACTAGTCAACATTCGTCATCCATCTCCTCACCTATAATAATACCTTTATATTGCTTGCTGCTGCTGCTGTCTGCTGTTAGTGTTTGATGGGTCAATGCGTGGATAGTGTATCATCATCATCGATTGTTGATTATTATGTGAATAATCGTCAATATGTAGCAGTAGTAGTAGGTGTATCTCTGTTGGCTTATACGATTCTATGCTGCTGCTGCTGCTGCTGCTGCTGCTGCTACCACTACAACAACTGCTGTTACCACTACTAGTTAATGATGAACAAACTACTACAACTACTACTACTACTACTACTACTACTACTGCCGACATAGGTTTTGCATATTGGGGCATTGAGTACGTGCAGGGAGCTCTTCAGCTCAGTGAATCTACTGTATGATGATGATGATGATAATGATGATGATGATGATGGTGATGATTTCAACATCATGGATGGATGGAACATATAAAGAATGTCGTCCATAATAACGACTATGCTACTAGCTGATGACAATTCTTGCTATTATTATTATAATTCATGATCAGGCCACTCTCTCTTTTGGTAGTTTGACAGTACTCACAGGAGTTTTCGGCACGGCGACGGGGGGTATTCTTCTCGATTATTTGAGAAGGAAAGCAATGAAACCAGGGACGCCTCGAAAGCTGGAGACTAAGGTGAATGTTATCATCATCACTTCCTTGTTGCGTATTCGTGGTCGATGTGAATAAACATAAAGGAACAATTCAAAGAAGAATGAATACTGTTATCACACACAGTTTCATCATCATATCATCTTTCCACTCCTCTCTCAAATAAAAGCGAGTTAAAATCGACGACAACGACATCTATTCCGACAACTACAATCAATCTTTTCGCTGTTCAATATATGAATATCACTTCTTCTTCTTCTTCTTCTTCTTCTTCTTCTACTACTACTACTACTACTACTTCTAATACCAATACTACTCAATACCTACTAATAGATCGCAGCTGAGAAGGCAACGATGCTATTGGCTATCTGCAGCGTGTTGTCTCTTCCATGTGTCGTAATTGGAATTGGTAATAAAAAAATCCATTTTCTTTTCTCCTCCTCCTCCTCCTCTTCCTCCTCCTCCTCTTTTTCTTCATCTTCTTTTTCTTTTTCATTTTCCTCCTCTTCTTCCTGGCATAAGTAACGAAGTACTAGCACTGAATAGGAGGAGGATGGTATCCGATTTATGCCTCTTCTACGCTACCTACCACTCATCTGCATTGAACAGCAATACTACTACTACAAATAATAATAATAAGAAGAAGAAGAAGAATGATGTTACTGTCACGACACAACGACTGTGGCGCTGCTCTTATAGGCATTAATCATCCTGCGGGGTTCTTTCCGATGGTGGGCTTAGGTAGTATAAAAAACCGATGACGAAGAAGACGACGATGATAATATTAATAATGATAATGATAATGATAATGATGATGATGATGATAATGTATGGTGGTAGCCTGAACTGTGTGTTACTACTAATTTGCAGGAGAGTTCCTTATTTTCATGTGTTTGACTCCTATAAACTCCACTGTGGTATGGATCACCCCATACGAGGTAGTCGTCGTCGTAGTATTTCAATGATAATATCAACGATGATTATAGTAAGTTGTAAATAGGTACGTAGGTAAGTAAGTAGGTACGTAGGTAGTAGATAGTACGTAGCGATCGTTCCAACAAGTTTCTTTTAATTTTTCCATTTTTCCCACTTGAACAACAATATTGGTTTTGTTGCTGTCGTGTCTGTTACGTGATCATGATTTTTCTGGTATCATGTGCTGTCAGGTTTCGCCTTTGGCATTAGCAATATCAGTTTTATCGAATCATCTGCTCGGCGATGCCATTAGTCCCATCATCATCGGAGAGATTTTGGACTATACAAACAGAAATTGGCGTACAACATTTGTGCTTATGGCGTTTTGGCTCATTTGGCCAATACTTCTGTGGATTCCGGTGAGTAAGGAGAGAAAGCTAAAAATACTACCAATTTGTGCATTTCTCAATCTATTGTTGTTTCGCATTCTTTAAGGCATGGAGTTATGCTAGATCCCAGCTACGACAAGCGGAGGCTGTTGGAAGAAGCAAGATTGGCTTAGGTTAGCAGTTTTCGTACATGAGCTATGGCTCAGCTACATTTGGGGAGAAATAAGATCCTGCTACGCAATGAAGTACAGCACAGCTATAATTTTTGTTATTTCCCCCCATCAATTGAAAGATACATGTCACATGATCCTCGTGTGTGTAAATATTGAATGATCTTGCCATGCATGTAGCAGCTATGTGTTTCTTCCGTAGAAAAGTGGTTGCGTGATTTGCGTTCACATGCAGATTGCACAAGCGAATGAGCATCATGCACCTGTGTGAACACCACGTTAGCACGTGCTAGCGTGTGCATCATCACGACATGCTAGCATGCATGGTGCACATCTCAAACGCACAGGTCTAGCTAGCTAGCTAGCCATCGCGCACGCAGCTCTAGAGCTGCATAGCTAGACAGAGGTTGGATGCACAATTGCACATGGTCGATCTAGGCTAGTAGGTGCTGGCTAGCCCTAGAGCTGGGTGGTGTGATGATGCCGCCTGTAGCGCGTACCACTACGCGGGCACAAGTCACGTGCGACAACAAAGGGGTTGTCGCGGATATAGAATATAGATAACGTAGATATTAATACAGCATAGGCACGTGGGTTCCGGCGGGACTCATGGCAGCACACCGGAAGTGTGCTGCCCCACGTGCGGCGGCATTCGCGAAAGCTTCGCGAATGATTACGCAGTGCACGATTTAATAAAAATATAATCTTTAATAAAAATAAACACAACTCTTCAAAAGGAAGCAAACGTGCCTTTCCCCCCCCCTGCCTACTTGTGCACGTAGCGCCTCGGCCTGTGAACACCTTACGCGCAACAACCTTTGGCTTCCACACACGGGAAACGATTTGACTAACAATGTCACAGCAGCTAGAAGAACAGCAGGACTTTGGCTCGCAGGCCGTGCAAGGGCACGAGCAGAAACAGGAAAGGAAGGGCGATACGGACGCTAAGGAAGGAGGAGGAACACCTCCACAGGCACCGCCGGGACCAGCACCCGGGATTAAGAAAGCAGATGCAGCAGCAGAGGCACTGGAGAACTTCTACGAGGCGGACGACGAGGACGTGGCCGCCGAAAGCAAGAAGGTCGTAATGGCATTACGAGCCTTGCGACCCAGGGCGAGCAACTACGCCAAACTGAAAGTATCGATAGAATACAAGTATCAGACACATGATGTTTGGGCAGCTATCATGCAGGACATCATGGATTACGAAGCAGACTTACCTCCAGAGTGGGCAGCTTTGTTTAGGAACGACGGGGGTCTGGGCGCCTCGCGGGGGACGACCCAGAGCACCGTCAAGCAGCAGCAGCCGGTACAGCGGAACACCCAGTTCATGTCTGTTAAAACAGCACCGGTTATGATAACGAAATACAACGGGAAAAGAGGTGAGGCAAGGAGGTGGTGGAAGAACGCTAGGAGTATACTCTGCGACTTTACCCCTAACCCCACCGAAAACGACAAGCTCAAATGGCTAGCTATAATAAAGCAAGCCATGGACCTTTACGAGACAGGCAGGACCCGGATCAGGCAGCTAGAGAAAATACACACTACAGTTAGTGGGCTACGAGACGTTGAGGCGATAATGAAGGCTTTTGTAAATGAACAGGATGCTAACTCCCTACCCCAGGCTATTAGAAAATACAGAGCAATGATGCAGCATGAGAGAGAACCTGTTAGAGACTTTGCCACGCGCTTCCAGGATATGATCGACGAACTACATGATTTTAATTACAACACAGGTGATGATCAGGCAAGGTTTGAAGAGTTCAAGTTAAAGATAAAGGAATCCACTTACGTTACGGAGAAAGGCTACACCACGATGGAGGCAGCAGTGCAGGCTATATCCCTACGCGAGCAGGAGCAGGACCGCAAGTTTACCAGCCCTAAGGTACCTGGCATAGGAAACATTAACGCTATTAAGCCGCAGCGAGACTGGTACAAGGACAGGGAAGGTAACCGACGTTGCGGATACTGCTCACGTAAAGGGAAACACACCGCTAAAGACTGCAGAGACAGGAAAGAAGGACGACCCAGGATGACGATCAGGCAGCTCAACGAACACTACGAGAAGTTAAAGAGAAAGAAAGGCAGAGGACAAGGATATAACAACAGCAAATGGCAAGGCAGCAACAACGGGAAGAACAATAAATATAAGAACAAAAAGCAGAACAGTATCAATGCTATACAGCAGCAGATAAACGGAATATTAGATCACCTTAAGCAGGCGCCGACGAAGACAGCAGTACCAGCAACGCAGGACCAAGACAAGCCCATGACCCTAGACGACATAAAGAACTTAGGAGTATGCAACATTAATGACGAAGACGCTAACAGGACTATCAAAGTTGCTATGACCAAGGTTAAAGTTAAAGACAGCTACGGAGACTACAAGAAACTACCTGCCCTTTGGGATAGTGGCAGCATGCCGAAGTCCTTCATAAGCCTAAGCACAGTAAGAAGGTTAGGACTATTGGATCAAGTGACTAAGAAAGAACGTAAATATGCTCAAGCAGACGGAAGCTCTTCCATGAAGACCGTCGGTGAGCTAATGCTAAAGCTACAGATACCTGGCAGCGACGCGGAGACCCAAATCAAGACCCGAGTAGCCATGACTTTATCCATGGAACTACTCCTCGGACAGGATGCCCTAGAAAAATTAGGGGGGATCATATCATTCTACAATCACAAGATATACTTTGCTAAGTTGCCAAAGAAGTCAGGCAGGACCATCAGCCAGAACATGATACGGCTTGACGAGTGGACCTCTGAGTCAAGCGTTAATGCGTTAGAGTTTATGGACCTAGCGGACAACAAGCTACCTACACCTACCGAGCTACGGAAGAAGAACCCCGGCAAGACCATCCGACAGATAACGGAGCTACTGGACAAGACCCCCCCAGCTGATGATTGGGATATCGACAAAGGCAAAAAGTACATTAATAAAATATTAAACGAGAAGTACTCTGACATCACCAAGCCGACGACGAAGCCCTCCAGCAAGCTTACCCCAGTAAAGATCGAGCTAAAGAAGGGATACGAAGAGTGCATCATCAATGACCCAGAACATAGGCGACCGGAAGCGGACTGGGAAAAGATAGAGTGGCAGATCAATGAATGGGCAAAGGAAGGGAAGATAGAGCCAAGCAACTCACCATGGAACGTGAGACATGTGCTAGCTAAGAAACCTACTTACCCTTTCTTCCGCCTGGCGCACAACTTCATCCGCCACAACCGAGTAATAAAGAGGATCCAGACACCTACACCAAGGATAGATGACGTTATTGAACACGTCATAGGATACAAATACTACTCTTCCCTAGATAAAAATGAATCATACATGCAGACACCCATCCACAAAACCTCCCGCCCCATTACCGCGTTCTCCAGCAGGCACAGGAAGTGGCACTTCGTCGTATTCCCTTACGGCCTAAGCATATCAGGGGATGCGTTCAGTAGTCAGAACTACAGGGCATACACACATGATGGGATGGCGTCTGTGTTGTGGGTGTTTGTGTTTGTGTATGTGGATGATGACATAATATGTACCAACACAGTCGTCGCTCAGATCTTCCTCCTGGAAAATATATTTATTAGGTTTGCACACTTC
>ADNK01001951.1:0-23974 GCA_000320545.1 Bigelowiella natans CCMP2755
ATAGATCCTGCGGGTTGTTCCCCCCATATCTGCAATTTCTGCACGGATAAGTATGATAGGCCGGTGGGCATTTGTCCCGCTACGACACCTTAGAATTTATGAGGTTGCTAGTGCGATTTAAGACGAGGGAAGGGGGTGGGGCGGGGGAAGGGGTGCAGTTATTATTGGTTACATCGAGCAGTTGCATTTCTTCTGTGGGAATTGTGTTTGTTGTCGTTTCTCAATGGCCTTTCTTCGATCAGATGATGAGTGAAATTGCCGATGAAGAGTACTTTGCGTACGAGATGTACAGGTGGGGGGCGCTTTGATAATAGAGTAGGAATTATACTAGGAGAACAACGATGAGATAGATGCACGATGTAAGGCCACAAGAGGCTCAGTATATATATATATATATATATATATATATATATATATGTGTATATAATATACATAGATATATAATATGTGTGTGATAGTAGTTTTATGTAGTTATTGCCAAAGACGATGCGGAACCGATTCATTGCCATTCACAAAAAAACACAAAATCATCACTCATCGTCATCGTCGTCATCGTCGTTGTCGTCATCACTACCACCGGCGCCATGCACGCACGTACGTTTTCTTGGCGAGCTCTAATAAGACATGTAAAGAAGGCAAACCGATGTGTGTGCCAATTGACGGTGATGCTGTTCAAATCCATCGACTGTATGATAGGTGGGAATACATGTCGCAACTTCTGATGTCTATATCGGCGAGAACGAAGATGCTCGCGCAATGGGTACTAGGCTTCCTTTAGAGCGCGGGGAGGGGAGGGGAGGGTGAGGGTGGGGGGGGGGTAAAGCGCGAAGAGAGCAGCCAAACTATGGTTGGGAAAGATATAATCTCTCGTGTGTCTTTTTTGTCTTCTGTTATTATTTTGCGCACACACAACACAGGTGATAATAGTCGATATGCAGAAGTTCCCTACTAGCATATTCTCGAGAAAGGTAGTAGTATGCTATATGTGTGCGCCACGCCTCAGGAACACGAATGGCCGATATAAACATAAATGAGTACATAAATATAACATATATTATATGTAATTTATTTATAGTCGTGGTGTGCATTGTTCGTCACCTGTATTCTGTGTATATGTGCATCGGCGCTGAGTGCTGTATGGTTGAGGACGTTATGGTGATATGCTGGGATACTGCCTCTTCTGCTGCTGTTGCGATTTTCACTCGTTACAGGGAATGAATTATCTCCGCAAACCCCATCTTGTGCTCAACCAGATCTTCAAAGTCGCTTTGCACACACACACGCACATGCACACGCACACGCGCACGCACACGCACACGCCCACGCGCACACACACATATATACACATACACAATATCACCCTCATACAAACATTCGAGCTTCATATGCAAACAGAGAGATGGCTGCGTTGTAATTAGCATGCCTTCAAGTTGGGATGTAGAGCATAGATCAACGAGATCAGCCTTCTCCTTTTGCTTCTTCCTCCTCCTCCTCCTCCTCCTCCTCCTCCTACTCCTCTTCCTTCTCCTTCTATTCTTACACGTAACAATAACATCAAATATAGGAGCTCTTGGGGCCTATCATCGTCATAAACGCCCCGCCGGTCTTTCAGGTTATTTGGCAATTTGCTTTGCTGCCTTGATGTACATCACGACGCGTCATTGATGCAAAGAATGAGAGAACTGATTCACACATTTCCGTATCGAGCCGAATATTTTATGTGTGCACTCTCTCTCTCTCTCTCGCCCTCGCTCTCTCTCGCCCTCGCTCTCGCCCTCGCTTTCTCTGTCTTGGTGTGTGTGTGATATGTGTGTGTGTGTGTGTGTGTTTGTGTGTGTGATATACATGAAACATGGGCAATAGGCTATATGGGGAATAGCAAAGTACTTCGTAACGAGTCGCACTCGAAAAAAGGTGACAGATAGAAAAACAAAAGGGGGGCTTGGTTGGGAGAAGGGAGAGAGGATAGTACACACCTATATCAGCACACGCGGGTACAGACATGCAAAGCTAAATTATATCAATAGCGTGAAATTTCATCTTATACTGAAACGTATTGCTCTCTCTTTCTCTCTCTCTCTCTCTCTCTCTCTTTCTCTCTCTGTACTAGTATATGTGTGTTTGGGGGGGGGGTGGGGAGTGGGGGGATTCACATGCGATTCTTTTGCCGATAGATGCTCCCGTATGCATGCTTGTCATTATTTTCTTGATTGTCTTTGTTTGTTATTTATGCAATCCCCATTCCTTCCGCCACAATATGAAACAGGTTAGTGTATATGGGAGAGACTTCGAGGCCAAACTTAGCGAATTGATATCTGCCAAGGTCGTAAATATTTCAAACTTTCCCCTGGGTTTTTCCTTTAATATATTTACCTTGATTTTGAGCTTTGTGGCGTTATCATGATATAGGATGCTAAGTATAAAATATGTGTTGTTGGGTACTTATGTGACTCATATGTCATAATTTTCTCTCTCTCTCTCTCTCTCTCTCTCTCTCTCTCTTTCTCTCTCTCTTGTACTAATAGCATAATGTTAAATCATTCTACATTGCAGAACGTACGCCGTTTGGTAAAAGAGACAATGACGCAAGCTGATAGATCTTTTGGCAGCGATTCCTCAAAGGACTTGAAAACGGCCGATGTATGAACATGTGAACACGCTGACATCATAGAAGTACATGCCGCTTACAGTTGTTACATCCATCCAAGCTAGCAAGTGCGCGCGCGACCGCGGTGCGTTTTTCTGCTGCTAATGACTAGATGAGCTAGTTTTGATGAATTGGCTGCTGCGGTGCGCAACATGTCTAGATTGAAGCGGGGTCAAAGGCAATGTCGCTGCATTTCATCAGGCATTCTCAGAACAAATTCGCATGAGTGAGTGAATGATGATGCATCTCTGATCCAGCTAGCCAGTGATGTGCCAGTCTAGTGGCATCTAGGCCTGTGCGTCTGTGCAATCTAGCAAGCGGATGAAGACGTAGCTGTGCTAGCTAGTCAGTGTGGTGATGCTCTGAACTTGCGCACCATAGCACCAAAGGCTGGAAATTACGATGCAAATCGAATGACTTCATTTGGACCATGCTTGCCGCCAAAGTAGCAAAAGCGAACCACTCTGCAAGACCATTGCAGATCGACTGCCTCAGCAATTGAATCACACCTCACTTGCATCTCCGACGAGTAGCTGAGGACATCTAGACATCTCTGTGACACTCGGTGCTCAACAAATGCGCCAAGTGCATGACGTGTGCGACGTGGAGGGTTGATGAAGCGTGATCATGTTGTCGTAGTCATGTGGTCGTGCGCAAGGCTGGAACCACTGGACTGCTGTGGCATGGTGCTGGAGAAGGCGCGATGCAAATCAAGCATGGAAAACCATGTTCAATCATCCGTCTGCGAACAAGCGAGTAAATGCTTGTTTTTCCAGTGCGACTTTGGGAGCGTGCGGTTTTGTGCCAGAAGCTTTGAAGTCACGATGTTCCGATGTTTTCCGGGCCAAACAGCCAGGCAATGAGTCCACCCACTTTGCTTGGTCCACGTGTCGAACGTGTCCTACCTGAGAAGTGCGCAAAACGTGAAAAGGCGGTAATTTAGGCCACCCCCCTCAGGATTCTGATGTGCAGTTGCCTGGACGCTGTGCTTGGTGCATGCACGAAACAGAAAGCGTGTTCTTCCATGCAGGGACTCCATTTTCGTGTTGTTTAACAGTTTGCAAAGTCAAAAAATTGGTCCATAACCATGTCGCAGCCTTGAAAGGTCGTGGAATCCGACACGAATTTGCTGTTCGCGTGGAATTCTCGGAGAATTTTTCCCGGAAGAGGAACATTCGCTGTCGCTTCCGAAGTTTTGGGCCGGCGCTGCTCAAATCAGGGGAAGGGTCCTATTTCTATTATTTTGGGCCGCAAAAGGCTAATAATTATTGATAAATGTATTCCTTTTTCGAAATAAAAGTGATTTTTTTGGCACTCGGTAGGTCTTACCACATCTGATCTCTCCGTCGCCGAGAGCCTCCCCCTCTAACACACAGAACAGAATCACCAAGGATACAATGTCTGAGGCCCCAAAGGCAGAAGCTGCTGCTGCCGCAACAGTGGCTGCGAAATCGAAGGACGTAGCGAAGAGTGAGGCTAAGGATGGCGCGGCTATGACTCAAGAGCGCCCTACCGTCACCGTAAAGGATGTGAAGCTTGTTGCAGGCAACACGGCTATCTTCAGTGGAGAAGACATCGTAATCGAATTACTTACTGACGACTTTCATTAACGAAATTATTAAGAACAGTAGGGGTTGGAGCGAGAGTAGAAATAGACACTCCTCTACGAGTAGGAGTTATTGCATGAACGCTGAGAAGGAATGCTGCTTTTGCAGGCTATTATCGTTGCGAATCCAGAGATCGAAAGCCGGGAGGAGATAGCCCAGATGAACAAGAACTTCCTCAAGAATAGGCTCAAGAAAAAAACGAAGAAGCAAGACACGGAAGAGCAGAAAGTAATTCCTGTTTACGGCACCAAACTTTCGTGACGATTTAACACGGCTGCCGCACGATTACCTGTCATTTAGCGTACGATATTGACATTTTACTTGCTGTGTGGAGGGAAAAACATATTTGGAATTAAACCACCTCACCGCACTTTGTGTTGCTCATGTGAAAGTGTATTTCGGGAATTAAATAAATGGAGACGAGCGTGCACGCTCACAGCATGTCGTTTGTTCGAAAGGCGGGGCCTCTGCACAAGGGAAAAGTCTCCAAATGGTTTGGCGAGAAGGGATATGGTATGCCACGATGCGCTTGTAGATCTTAACAACAATGAGACAATGAAATATAAATATATTTCTCCCACTGAATGAATAGCGTGGAGCAAGATGCTTACAACTAGGACATTTTTTCACTCTCTCTCTCTCTCTCTCTCTGTGTGTGTGTGTGTGTGTTGTATATTTCGTGTGTTTGTCATAGGATTTTTGAATGCCGAAGGAATCAAAGACGACATATTCGTGCACTGGAAGAGTATTATACAGAAGGGGTAAGCACCTCGGCGTTAGTATAAATGAAGAATAGTTACGGTTGGTAGCATATAGTAATGTACGCTTTGCATTAAATCTTCACGTTTGCGAGATGGTAACATTTGTGCGTGCGTGGCCAACATCATCATCATCATCAGGAAAAAGTCGCTGAACATTGGAGATACCGTTGTTTTTGAGAAGCATGAGAACGATAAAGGAAAACCGGTTGGCAAGCTTGTTAGGTGATATGATATAATGCATATAAGTATACACATATATACACATATATGTGTGTGTGTGTGTGTGTGTGTGTGTGTGTTTATATTTTTCCTCACACTCTGGAATGTATACACTGAATCGAAGTTGTAGTAACGTCTTTTATTGATACTGCTACCATCGTTATTAGGGTAATGTCCAAGTACCATCTGAGCTATATCCAACCGCTGTCGTTTGCGGAAACAAGTATATTAAGTCTAGGGAGAGGGAAGGGGGGATGGGTGGGGGGAACTGTAGAAAAAGGGAAACTTTAAATAGACAGTACCTAATCAGCATATTTCATGTAATTATTATACACACTTGTCGCAGAAGCTGGAAGTCTCTCCGAAAAGCATTCGAATATAGAGCTTTTCGAGCATCCTGATGTAACATACATAACGAGATTTGCATTACTTTTTTATAACTACATTTGATGTGTTCTCTCTCTTTCTCTCCCTCTATCTATTTATCTATCTCTATCTGTCTATCTGTTAACTCTCTCTTTCTCTCTCTCTTTCTCTCCTTTTCTCTTTTTTACTGTCATTATTCTCATACAGCGACACATAAACACGCACACGCACACACACACACACACACACACACACATACACACAAGCTTTCAAATATTCATTTGGTGTTATATATTATATCAGGCCGAGAAGCGCAAAGTTGCTCCTTTCAAAGCAAGGTTTAACCCGCAATATACATAGAATCCGATATAACACACACACACACACACACACATATATATATATATATATATATATATATATATATATCAGTAAAAAGCACTACCGCACCAACATTCTGCAAACAACAACACAAACTCTTATTCTCGGTGTCCTAATTGGACCCATCGTTTGCCAATAAATCCCGCATTGCAAAATGATGACGCTGATATGGGGGGCGTTGGCAGGGTAAAAGGAGGCGCGGATATTGGGCGTGTGCAGAGATTTGCGGGAGATTTGATGTTTCTACTGCTCAATAGAAGAAAGGTGCCGTGACCTCTTTCCCCCCCCCCTGTAGATCATTGCACACAGAATAACGTCGCCGACAAGTACACAAACACACACATGCACGTCTTCATATATCCTAAACAATATAACATATGCGCCTCTTTCCTATCTTCACGTTGAAGTAGGGAGGAGATCCACGTGTAGCAGCAAACCACATAGCCTCACCCCTACCTCCCCCCCCCCCCTCCTGCTCTTATGATGCTGTTACAAGGTTGCATTTGAAGGGCTCCCTTGCAAGAAATACGACGATTTTGGGCTATTGGCCAAGGACGTCTCAGACATCAAGAAAGGTCCCCACGCATCTGATGCATGTGATAGCAGCAGCGCGGTGCTACTTGGGCTTCATGCGTGCAGCTCCATCGCCCCCCGGGGCCGCGCATATTGCCTTCCCAGAATGTGCGTATAGTCTCGTACTGTTTTCTCAGGAGTATTTAATGCCAAAATGCGCGCGCGTTTTGTAGTTGAGCAGGTCTTGCCGGGGGTATCGGAGGCCTCCACGCAGTTTAATATGAAAAGGTGGGTAAAGGGTATTGCAATGCCTCGGGGGGGGGGGGGTTGGGGGGGTATTCTAATTACATATTAATGAGTGTTACGTACGCGCAGGGATGCAGAGATCCAAAAGAAGCAGCTGGAAAAGCTCCACGGCATCAAGCAGGTACTACTACCCTTTGCCGCAACAAAATGGTAGATGTAAGGGAAGTGAGTAGAAATACCTACAGAACCATGGTCATATTTGATACGATGCGAATTAACATCCCATCCATGGCGTTGTGCTGTGTGTTTGTATTTTATCAGAAACTACTGGCCTACTTAGGGAAAACAAAAGGTCACTTCTCCCATCTTTCTCCCTCAAAAGCCTTCAGAGAGAAGGGGGGGGGAGAAATGCAAAAGAGAATAATAGTTGTAGTATAAAGGCTCAAAGCAGCCAAATTCCTTCAAATAGAATTTCTCATCTTTACTATCACCCCACACGACGAATGACGAAGAGAGAGACCGCCAAAGAATGAAACGTTTGCCAACACGTTAGGGCATGCAAGATCCACGCGTATCTCGACTTTGCGACAGTAAGCAGATTGTTGCCCGACACAAACCAAGAGAACAAATACAACAAATGCAACAAATGCAACAACTCAAAGAGCATCCTTTTCCTGATTCATCGCGCTTATTCGAGCCTAATGCGCAGTCGGCGACGTTCATACCACGACGCCACGCTGTCTCACGCTAATGCGTGCATGTATCGTGCGCCCCGCCCGCCCCGCCGTCAGAATCATCCCGAAGGATGAATTCCCGCCCCGGGATGTTCGGATTTATCAAGTTTAACGACCTCCTTCGTGATATGCCTGAAGTGGTATAACGAGAAGGGAGAGGGGAGGGGGGCGGGGGGCGAAGGAGACGAGAGTGGTAGTTCTGTTGTTGTTTTCCACCGGGAAACGGGGGGGGGGGGGAGATTGAAAATTGGTTAGGTTAGCTTGTGCTTGCTTCATGTGTTTGATATTACTTATGAGTCCGCATTTGGATTTGTAAGATCGAATTTCTCAACGCAAACAAGATAAGGCTCACGGTAAATACAGTTGCATTCTGAGCGTGATTCTGCGACAGTTGTGTGTGGTGGTGGTGATGGTGGTGGTGGTTTTACTCCTCACGTTTCTTTCGCTCCTGCTACCTTGTTGAAGATATATGCGCGCACGCGTGTGTATGTGTATTTGTATGTGTGTGTATGTGTGTGCTGTGTGTAACTGTGCCCTTCCTTATCTGTCTATTATTAGAGCGCAAAGAAAAGAAAGAGAGATTCAGTAGAGCCTGCAGCAGCTGATACGGCCGAGAAGAAGGACGAGGGGGGGGAGAAAAAGGAGGCGGAAGAAAGAAAGGAGGCTGCTGCGTCCACCTCGACAGCAAATAAAGAAAGTACTTTAAGAAAATGTCTTCTTCTTTGATATGGGCCGATGAGTATATGGGCGATGATGTTACACGGGGGAAAATCGGGCATGATCCCGATGAGATTTCATCTTGCATTTGAGCGTGGCCTAGTACTGTTTCTGGCAACTCTAGGAGTTGATTTTTCTGGCCAATTTCGTGTTCACAGGCGACATGAAAGTGGATGGCGCCACTCTTGCCACGAAGGAATCTGCTGGAGAACAGCAAACAGGTTTCGATCATCTCCGCCATATGTGGTTGTTGATTTTATGTCGTTTTTTCCCCGCGTGTGTTGGCTATTGTTTTCGCCGTTATTCTCTGTATTTATTATGTATGGCATTGAACCGTTGTGCTCAGGGACAGAGCCCAGCCCAAAGAAGGCGAAGACAACTTAAGCTGGAGACAACTTAAGCTGGAATTATTGTCGTTTCCCTGTGCTCACCACCGTTGTGCATATGCTAGATCTGAGTTATCCATAGCACGTGTTTAATAGCAACATTTCGATCTCTGGGTGCACATATATATACACACATACATATATGTATGTATGAACGCTTAGCTTGTGCGCATGCGCGACTAGATGACGAGTTTCCAAGAATGCAATGCCCGTGCATATATATATAGCATGCATGTGTACATGCACATATCTAGATATGCGTCACGAACGATGAATGCACAATACGCATGCTAACATGTACACACATCATATTATTGCGCATCATGTGAGACAGAAGGAATGACAAATTGAAATATTCAACACACTCCTTGTCCTAATGTAGCTACCTCTATATAGAGCGTAGCGGCACAATAAAGCTTATGTTGAATTTATATAAATTGCGCACATAATTATTGATCTAGTAAGAGCATTTTAGTAGCAATGCAGATCTTGCTACTCTCATTTGGTTAATGATCTTCCTATATATAGCTAGCTCATTGCAATTGCGCTTATAACTATTGTGCTGGGCACATGCTATAGCATGCGGAAGAGACAAAGACAGAATTCATATTCTCTTCTCTATATCGGCAATGGTGCTGCTAGATCTAGAATGATGTGGACTTCAGTTTTTTACCTACATGATCATATGCACATGCAAATGCAAGCCTCTAGATGTTTGAACATAGCTCCTTCTGCATGCAGCTGAATCTAGCAATAATGGCCGAGAAGCACGCGCGTAGATGCGCTGATTAGATCGAGCAAGCATTTCTCATCTTTGTACACTATGCAGCATTTCACTTCTGTACATCAGGACTTGATTTTTTCGCAATTAGAAATTAATGAACCACTAACCAGAGCACGACTCTCTTCCTAAGGACCATTCGGATTAGTTGTTTCCCTATAATCCCTCAAGCTTCTTCTTGTGTTAGCGCTATGCGAATGGCGCAACGATCGTCGTGGCACAGCGATGCCTACTGTGCTCCTACTACACCAACGGCTGGCCTCCCAGCTTCCCAATCGTACTAAGTGTCAGTGAAATCAATGATGTCATTATCATCCTCATCGTCCTCATCATCTTCGTCATGTTGCGCGCCTCGAAACCTGACCACAACACCAGCAGGGCGGCAGCATCATCGCTGTACTGTCAGATTGAAAAGGAGAACCGCGATCGCTTGAATCGTCAGCTACGAGACACACGGCGCTGTGTATCTCCTACCGCACGGCGGCGGCCTCGCGCCGAGTAGCGAGAGTGAGGAAAACAAACCCTTGGGAAGAGTCGCAATTTATCTCTCGCACGCATATGGTACTGCTTTTCGTAATCGTTATGAACAATATATATATATATATATATATATATATAGTAATGACACTACGGGTATGGCCTACCTCGCAAGGAGCAATTCGAGAAGGTAGTTTGTGTGGAATCGATTTCCTGAGATTATACAAATGCACAGACGATGAAGAGAGGACCACCAACCGCCCATATAAAAAAAAATTGCTAACCAAACTCATCGTAACATTTACTCGTGTTTCGCCATCACCATAATCTAGAATTCGGGGAGTTTGTCAATATGCCTTGGTTATCCCCCCACCCCCCCGCGCGCGAGCGAACACACACACACACACACACACACACACACACACACTCACACACACTCACACACACATACACACACACTGCGTCTCTGTCCTTCAAAGGGGGAGGGGAGGGATGGGGGGAGATAATTACCATTTTCAAGTGAGCGCATATTTCTTTGCATAACAACTTCGGCATCGTCGAGTGGATTGTGGTAGTCGCTCACAGCCCTCCAAATCTATTTATTTCATTCCATCACCAACACGATGAGCGGTGCGGCAAACATCGGACTACGCTTTGAAACACACGGTGTTCTTTCCTAGTGATGAGGTAGAGTTTGCGAGACTCTCAACCTTGATCCTCATGAGAGTAGGTTGCGGGAGGGGATTTGTAAGAAGAGAGAGAGAGAGAGAGAGAGAGAGAGAGAGAGCTCATGCGAGGGGTATCTAACGTACAAATGTGGAATAAATGTCGTTTGGGATGATGACCTTCACAGTGCGCTCGATGCCACTTGTCGCGAGACAGGAGCCATCTGTCCGAAGCACCAAAAACATGCATCACAGTACCACGTAAATGTAGGAGAGGTACACACAGCAGCAGCAGCAGCAGCAGCAGCAGCAGCAGCGACAACAACAACACTATGAATGATGAGAGGGAGGGAGGGAGAGAGAGAGAGAGAGAGGGAGAGAGAGAGAGAGAGAGAGAGAGAGATCGTTATCTGTTGTTGTTGTTGTTTCTAGTAGTACTAACATAAGTAGTGCAACAACAACAACAACAACAACAACAACAACAACCTGGGCTGGACTGCACCACATTGACGACATCATCGTCTCCTTCTAACAGCTGTACCTGAACAACAACAACAACAACAACAACATCGACCAACACACACACACACACATATATATATATATATATATATATATATATATATATATTTATACGACAACTACCACCACCACCATCATCACTATCATCATAATCATCATGCTGCTACTCTACTGAGCAAGGAGGGAGGGAGGGAGGGAGAGAATAAACTATCACTGTTATCACCACAGGCTTGCTGCCCTGTCAGTTTTTACTTAAACAGCTACATCTCACACTATCATCAAGAAGGTTCAAGTCGCTGTATCATCCATGCGACGTTTGCTACTGTCATGAAGGATTTATGAAAAATGAGGACCAGTTTTCCGTCGCTCTTGCGCCAAATGAAGATCTAAGCCAACCCATGGGGGGGGGAAGAAGGGAGACAAAGAGAAAGAGAGAAAGAGAGCGAGAGAGAGAGAGGGAGGGAGAAAGCAATAGTTTATATCGTCGTTGATTTCTGCAAATCTTTTGATGATGATGATGATGACGACGATGATAATGGCAATGGAAGTGCCATCAACACAGAAACAACTCTTCTCAAACTTCTGCCCACCACCACCACCGCCACCAAATACTATCCCTATTCATTGCCCCGCACACCAAAAACGACTGCTTTCCGTTGAATTCCTCTCCTTTTCTCTTCACAGTCTCTCTAGATGATAACGTACACGTTTGCGTTTGAAACGTGTATCGTGCTAGCATATATATATATATATATATATATATATATAATGTCTGTGTTTGAAACGTGTATCGTGGTAAAAAAAATATATATATATATATATATATATATATATATATATATTTATATATATAATATCTGCACACATTGCCGTCGTCGCTGCCTGATATAACATGATCGCTCCGAGGACCGTAGAAGTTGACCTTTATGAAGAAATCGCTTCAAAAACCATACATCATCATCATCATCATCTCTGCTACTGTCTCTTGCTTGTTTACGTGCCCCCCCTCCCCCCCCCCCCCAATATCTACCTCCTTCACTGTGCGAACGTTCAAATGTCCGGTATATTGCCTTGCCTGGTAGGAGAAATCCAAGAGAGAGAGAGAGAGAGAGAGAGAGAGAGAAAGAGAGAAAGAGAGATAGAGGGGGGGGGGTAAAATCTCCTTAGTAACATCTACCACTACTACTGCTACTGCTACTACAACTCAAGCTGAAAATGCAAATAATACTAATTGAAGTAATTCCTAGAGCAATGGGGGGGAGTTCGCCGACAATCGTTCCCCGCCGCTCAATTTGATGAATACTCACACATTTTCTTACTTACACGTAGTGCCCAGCGCACAGCCAAAGGCATCATACATGCATGCATGCTGGTGCTGCAGTGGGCCATCGCCACCACACACATGTTCTACCATTCATCATGTGTGCCATTGTGATGATGATGATGCCGAATGTGGTTTTTAAAATCTTGCACCTCTGTGAGCACGTACTGCTTCGATTCATCCTGAGTCTGTGGTAGTCGTCGTAGTGAGGAGGGGCTCGCTCTCTCTGAAGGAGAGCTGGAGTGCGCATTTATACTGCTGGCCTATATTTGTTAAGGGAGGGGGGATAAGGGGACGGGCAGGTGTGCGTTGGTTGAAAGAGGAAGCGATGCAAAAAGAGTGTGCATTTGGAATTAATGTATATATATATATATATATATATATATATGTATAATATCATTTAAACGAAAGATACCTGCTTTTTCCCATCATCATCATCATCATCAGGTCTTCGGTCTTGTCCCCTTCGATCATCGTTTCCATCATCATCGCCGTCCCCTCCCCCTCTCCTCTCCCGCGACACCGACGCTGGTAGAGAGCACGAGATATAGTAAGTGTTATATATATAATCAACAGCACCATCAGCAGAATTCGCCTCCTCGTGCTGCTGTTTTTGGTTGTTGCGTATCAGTCGTTATAATAAAAAAAGGCCTTTACACGCTGTCGTGTTATGTGCTGGTGGTAGTATATTGCCGTTTAACATGCATGCTGTTTTCCGCCGCTGCTACTACTGCTTACATTGGTTGTGGGACTTCCTTCTCAGCTTCTCTTCCCTATCTCTCTCCTGTGTGTGCGAAACAAAGAGAGACGATACCAATGTAGAGGAGAGGAGAGAGCAGCAGAGATGTGTGTACTCAGCAAGAGACTGTGTGTCTCCGGTCGCACATGCATGGCATGTGTTCGTAGGAAAGAAATCAAAGAAACCATCGATGATGGCACTCTATGCTCCTCCCTCCCCCCATCCATCCTTCTACCAAATGGACGCTTGTCGGTGAAAATAAATCGCATATATACATAATATATATATATATATATATATATATATAATATACATTCGTTCTTTTATCTTACTATAGCTACGACAACTACGATTTCGCTCCGACCTGCCACCATTGGACTTTCCAGGCGGTGAGAGAGCGCTTTTCACCCGCATTGGACGAGGAGGGGGGAGAAACCGTCACACTACTACTACTACTACTTGCTGTTGCTGCTGCTGCTCTCCCCCCCCCCCCTTCTACACTGTCGCCTCCGCTGCTTCTGCGTGCGGCCTTGAGGGCGGTACCTGCGTATTGTATTTGATTTGCGTGGTGATCGGAGAAACCGGGAAAAAAAGTCCTCGGGGAGCAAAGCAATACTGCCGCATCCTTAGGGTTTGTATCATCGTTGTATGCAAAGAATAGATGTGATTGGGGGAATAAGGACGTACGCCAGTTTGTCTTGGCTCGATTCTTCGACTCTTCCTCCTTCGTGAGCCGTTTATCCTTGAGAAACCCCATCGGCCTCGATAACTCGCGTGACCCTTGCCAACAATTGCAACAACAATGGTAAGAACACGTTCCGTTCGTGTCTGGGTTTGGTGTACGAAGTCGTAAGGTAGCGACTATCGAAGTTATCATCATTATCATCATCATCATCATCATCATCATCCTCCTCTAAATCAACAACCAGCTTATCATTGATGACTAAAGACAACGGCGACATCACGGAAATGGTGTTTCTGTGCTATTTTTCATGATGATGATGATGACGATGATGACGATGACGACGATGATGATAATGATGATGATGACGATACGAAATAACGACGCGAGCGCCCCTCCCTCTCCTCCTCCCATTACGATAGCCTACTACTGCTCGTTTAGTAGAAGCGAGCGTGTTCGGTACTTTTGTCATCATGGGTATGGAAGAGGTAGATTTTGCCACTATGATAGGACGTCAGCAGCTCAAGTCCGTCCCAGCTGTAGGCTACGCTTGTAGCACCGTGGAACAACGGGCTATATGGTCTCCTCCTATTTCCTCCCTCCCCCCCACCCCCCCCCTCAGTCTCTCTTCTAAATTCAGTCGGCGTGTAAATCGCCATTGGCTTGGAAAAGTCTCCGATGCCGCTACTACTGCTACTGGTGCTGCTGTTAGAACCGCGACGAAGCATCCTTCGGTCGTATACGCGCGTGTGCTCATCCTTAGTTTTACCGGTGTACAAATCAAAAAAAGGGAGAATGAGAAGAGACGTGGTGGCGGCCCTATCACTAGCGTAAGCAGATAGGAGTATGCTATTAGCTTTCTCCAGGTTGAGACTGAAGCTAGAGCAGCAAAAGTAGTAGTAGTAGTAGTAGTAGTAGTAGTAGTAATAGTAGTAGGAGTGGGTAGTAGCGTACCCGAGCCGCCACTGCGATCTGATAGGAATTCATGGGGTTCATGGAGAGCGACATCATCCCGACAGTTTTCCCCTCCTCCCCCTCCAGCTTCACGAGAGTCCTACAGCCCTGCAATTGTTACGAGAGCAGTTTGATGGGAAAAGAAGAGGGGATGAGAGGCTGCCCTTGCGCTCTGTTTGGTGTGTGTGTCGGTTTGACGGGATTTGCGGTATATTTTGCCTCTGTGTGTGTTAGTCTGACGACACTACTTGCATGGGGGTTGAGCGCAAATCAGTGCTTTTCAGAACTCCATCCTCCCCACAACTGAACAGCATGTGGCCTGATTCGAGATCGTTTGCAACCTTTGCAAATGGCACAAGGGTGTGTAGGAGGAATAGAAGCACTCAAATAAGAATGTTGAAGACCGCACTCGCAACGTGAAATCCAAACTCAATATCATCATCACCCCGCAAAACTGCCGAAAGCAAATAGCATTGGCGCCGCGATAACAGCATACATTCGAGCCTTCTCCCTCCTCAAACAATAACTACAGCATCTCCTCTACTTTTAACCGTTTCTGAACTTATAATTACATTCTGCTCGAGTACCTTATGCGCCATCCCGCTATGCTCCGCCACCTTCGACACCATTCCTTTCTCAAGATCCGTCACCCTGACCTTTTATTTAGCATAGTAAGATTCAGCACCCCGCGCCATGAGAGGATGCATTGTCTTTTTGGTGCCGCAGCGCCTGGATGGCCAGGGTTCATACTACTGCCGAGGTGCATACACGCGTATATACTATCCGTTGGCTTTTCGTATTTGTAGCGTCCTCCCATCTACTCCCCTACTCGCTCACTTTGGGTACCGTACCTCTCCATCCGCAGCGCAACTAGCAATCTTTCGATCTCCTGATAGTAAGCGGGACGGAAGCAGGGTAGGGCATTGTCTTAAGTGCATTGCGTTTTATGAGTTTACAGGCTATCTAATCGTAAGCAAGCAGGTCTTTTATGATTGAAAGCTGCGTGAGACACTGTATCATCCGCCCCTCCCCCAACCTTGTTCCTAACCCACGTTCTCACCAGAATGGTGCAAGAAAATTGCGTTAAAAATGTTGCCAGTATGCGAAGTTTGAAGACGGGCTAATAGCTGCTTCTTCCCCCCAGCGTATCTAAGCAAGATTGAAGTGAACAACGAGCGGCAAAAGAAAGAAGCGGTTCTTTGTGTCCTTACGTATTCTTTGGGTTATATGTATATATATATATATATATATATATATATATATATATATATGTATATAATCAAATATATTTTTAGTAATTCTTTCGAACGTACGGGTTGTAGATATGAAGGCATGTATCATCACTGCCTGACACCTAACCAATAGCCATGAAGAGGATGTTTAACAAATAAGGAAGACGATGAGGGTGAGCAAAGAAGATATCGCGAGAAGAAAATCGACAATATAGTGAGTATGCAAGGATTTGGTCAATCGAGTCATTGGAATGTAACAAGCTCCCCTTCCACTTCACGAGCTTAAACATAACTAACCAAGAGATTTCCTTGCGAGTTCCACCGAATAGTGTTGACACATCCTCCATGTTCTAATCACGATCGTCATCTCAATTGCTTGATTCTACGAAAAGGAATACTAAAAACCTGGTTGTAACTCAGAGTCCAAAAGCAGGCGTCGAACAAAGCATTCGTGACTTCCCAAGTGCCTTCTGTTCGCGATACCGGAGCGACGCCTGCACAAGGATTCAGATTAGAGAGTTGAAGGAAAAACCTTGTTCGCATGCCTCAAGACAAAGGGCTGTGAGACGTGTGAAAACCTTGAAAATTGGTTCTTCAAAATCGACAAGGCGATATTCCTTTGAGGACTACTTCGAATGGAGGCACGTGGTGATTCCTGGGGAGAGCTCAATGTAAGTTGCAAATAAAGTAGAAGGATAAAGAAAAGAACACCTTCGCATCCTCGTCGATCTCCATTGCCTCTTCCCCTTCCTGAATGTTAATCCAAAAGGCTATCAACTTTACAAATCCACCTTATAGCTCACCGCACCCCCAATCTCCGAGACTCGAAACAGATGACACACCCATTCCGAACATTAATGAGATACCCACCTTTTTGCTTCCATCGTCCATTGCCAGCGGCACTTTAAGTTGTTTCTCTTGTGTCTCTTATTGGAAATCAAAACATCGAAACAATATCTGAAAGAATCATTTCATTTCCAGGAGAGCTTTCTCTATTCTTGCAAGATTAGCAACGCAAAGCTAAGTTAATGTAGGATGTTACCAGCTATTGATTTGGAACTTAAGTTACGATCGACTTCGGGCTAGACTCATTGTTGTTATTGTTGTGGAAAATGTTTTTTTTGGAAAACAAATCATCCGGAAACTTTCCGAAGATCACAAGCAAGCTCTACCAGCAACTATGGAGGCAGCAAGTGTTCGCTGAACGCTGGAAATGGACCATGTTCCAGAGGATTCTCAAGAGAGGTTCCTCTTCCCTGCCTTCTAATTTATCAAAAATCAAAAGAGAGGGATAGATTTGTGTCAGTACACTATATTTGCTTCCCCATGTCTCAGGTAGCAAGCCTGTCAAGGCATTTTTATCATCCCCCAGGGCGAATTTGCGTACTGTGAGTTACACTATTTGGCAAACCCGGACATGTTTCTTCATTTTTTTGTTGATACTTTACGTGGTTTTGACCACGTGTACGAGCATATGGGGCGAGAAAGACATTCGACAGCTTACACCAATCAGTTTCGAAGAATATCAGCAACGTGTCCTATCTAAAGCGCAAAGAATGGCGGATGTCAAGAGTAAGATCGATCTAACTAAATTGTTTGAGAATCATTTCCTAATTTTTACTATTTTTATGGACCACACAATAGATAACTCTTCAGACTTCTTCGTAACCAAATATCATCATCACTGTTTGTCTCCTTCTGACTAATTAAATAGCTGTTCTGCGACAAGACGTACAGCCGTCCTGGCTAGCATTGAGTTCGGACTCCTACTTGACAGACAAGAAGTTCTATCTTGCTTGCTTCGCGATCTTTAGAAACGAAGAGACTCAGCTGGAGGAATGGATAACGCACTATCTTAGTACTGGCGTGGAGCACTTCTTCCTCATAGACCATGGGCCTAGCACTGATTCTTCGGCCAAGATTTTAAGCAAGTTTAGCAAGGAATTGGTGACGCGATGGGTGTTCACCGATCGTGATCCAGGCGCACAGGCGCGCGCATATCACAAGTTCTTTCCGCAAGTGAAGGCACAGACAGAGTGGATGATAATGGCTGATGTTGACGAGTATGTGACCACCGCCTCAGGGGAATCAGGGCGCGCAACGCTCCTAAAGCACTTCGAACACAAGGCCGATTATGTGCAGATCCCAGGGCTATTTTTTGGTAGCAGTGGTCTCAAAAAGCAGCCGGAAAACGTCTTATGTCATTTTCGAAAGAGAGGCAACTACTCTCGTTGGACGAAGCATCGATGGATGAATCCCGCCCTCACGAAGTATTGGCTTCGGACGAGCGTCATAAAACATGTGGCAGACATCAACATCCACCATTCCTATAGCATTCCAGGGTCGCGCAGATACTGGTCGAATGGGACAATGATAACGAACGAGGCTATTTCTGTTCAGCTGAATGAGTCATCCATAGCCCACAACTTCCTTCTACTGAATCATCATTACAGGATAATGTCAGAAGAGTACTATGTTGATATTCGTGGGAAAAGGGGTAATGTGATGGCTGGCAATTTTACCCTGACCAGGGAGCACGCACTGCGAGAAATGCGAGCGTATGATGGCATCTACAATGACATCGTAGATACTACTCTTTCTCGCAACAGCCCGTACTGCCTTGACTTCAACCCAAGAAATCAACGACGTGTGATCGAAGCAAAATAGCTATGACTTTTATGACAGCAGCAGAAAATGGTGACAACAACGACCCGGCTCGTTCAAATAGCAATTCGATTATGGTGCATGTCTAGCATGTTCTGTCATCAAATTCAGCTACACTGTTCTCTTGGTGACGCATGAAGTGAATGTTTGTTGCTCTCGTCGCATGCGCGGTGCACATGTACGCACATTCGGACCTTGCTAGCTCATTGCTCATTGCACCAACTCCAACTGCCCCGGAAAGAATATCTTCATTTTGCTGTGCACATCAAGTGCAATGTGTGTGACATCCCAACCTGTGGGTGTAAGTTAATGGGTTCTTCACTGACACGCACCAAACACTGCTACGAAAGAGCCGCAAGTTCCACAGCGCGCAGCCGCACAAGCGTAGTGGTTCCACCGCCTCATGCAGTTCCAGTTCTGATGATCACTGAAATGCATGTGTCACCCTTCTTGTCGACGTGGCCATGACTAGATGAAGAACTGAGTGAGTGCTGAATCCTGGGATGGGCAGAAGGAGAAAGGTGTGGGAGAGAGTGCGAGCACTGCACTGCCTTGCATGGCGAGTTCCACTTTTTTTGGCACTGCTAGACTGCATTGACCATTCCTTGCACTCAGAAGGTCCATCGTTGTCTTCAGAGTCATCCAGTCGTTGGCCAGATAGCCAGAGTGTGACAGAGAGGAGGGGAAGCGGAAAAGGCATGAAAGCATTGCTCGGGGGGAGAATTTGAAAACCGACCAAGTTCCGACGATGCCGGCGTGTCACCGTGTTGTTGTTGTTTACTTTTTTTTTCAGTGAAGTCAAGGGTGTTCCCACACACAGTGACAGACTGATGCGACAGCACAAACAACAATTACATGCAATTTGGTGCACATTGGTCCATGCTTTTGGTCCGTGCTTGAGCGGTGTTTGACGTGCTGTGGCCCTTCAAGTGGTCAATTCAACAGCTGGGATTTTCACACAAAGTGCGCAATTTGTCACGACACTTTCCTTCGCAATCGTTCACCTCGCATGCTCTTCATGAGTGACACAATGTGGTGATGGAAAGAAAGAAAGAAAAAAGCAAGAGACTTGTTCATCGTTCACCCTTTTCTGAACACGATGCAATGACGCTTGGTTGTGGTTCCCAACCTGGTTCGACTGACACACCACGTGCACCATGTGTGCACACTGAAAGACTTGAAGAAGAAGAAGAAGAAAAAGAAGAAGAAAAGCTGGTTCTCATCTCCAACAGCCCTCCCACACAATCAAGTTTGCCCGTTCCCCACTGCAAACGTTGGATCTGCTCGCAGTGCACGACAATGAACAATGAACAATGAACAATGATGAAAAACCACATCTCCAAAGTATGACATGAAACTAGCAACGTGCGAAATGCAGTGCCTGCGAACTCGCTTCAGTGAGGGCCTGACCAGCAAGCCAGCGCGGAGTTCGTACAAATTGGCACGAACTGAACATTGAATGCATCACAACTGACAGCTGAGTGACGACGACGCAAAGCATCCCATCCCGAGCAGGAACTTCCTGACAGCCACGTCCACACGGAGATCAACGTCAGGGACCGTCGAAGGAGCGCCGAGCAAGGTTCTGGTTTTGAAAGAATCCACGAATCATTGTATCAAAAAAATGAACAAGAGCACGCAGGAGATGTAGGGCCGAGAGCTGCTCTGATGCTGGAGAACAATTGAGTTCTCACAACATTCAGGTGAGCGCAATGATGAATGAGGTGGTTGACACGTTGAACAACACCGGCATGTCGCTGGATCGCACAGAGAGCAGACAGAGGATGAGGGGGGCAAATTGTGAATTTTGGCCCTGAGTTCTTCAGTTTCGTGAGTCCCAGCACGGAACTTGAGTTGCAAAAAAACACCCAAATGATCGTGCCACTCATCAAGATGGCGTTCAAAGAGTCTGGAGGCTGGCCCACCAACGTGGCTCTTGGCCCAAGCTCTTGGTTTGGAAACGGGCTAGCGGGGGCATCGGGTTTGATGGACAAGTGAGAGCTACAACGCAAATTGCCATTGGTGGACAGCAGAGCCCTGACTCTACGGTTTAGGTCTAGATCAACAAGCTTGGGACAGGTCTGATCAAGGTTAGCCAACATGTCAAACCCACGCGCAGAGAGGCCAGCACGATGCGGTGAAGGATGGACAGCAAATGTGGATGCGGTTTTAACGGTTCTACCGGTGTCTAATTGTCGCACTTAGTAAATTCCTGTGTTTCTTTAAAATTTGGAAAGTCTATCACAAATGCTCACAAATTCAACCTCGCGACATCTTGTGTGTGATGTCGCATGTGTCCCTTTGAAGCAGAGGTGCTGCTTGGACTACCTCGATCGGGCTACAAAAAAGATCAGGTCATTGAAGCCGGTAATGGCGGCGGGGAGGGGACACGTAGCATGGATACTTCCACCCTTTTTATCCCTAAAGAATATGTGTTGATAGCTGGATGTAACCGCATGATGTTTATCGAAGCAATGAGTATTTTGGGCTGCTGAAGAGCGAGCGTGCGTGCATCTCACATGAAATGTCTCTTTCGTTTTCATGACTAAAAGAAACACGCTTCTGTGGACGAGAGATTGGCGATCGCCAGCAAATCCGTCGGTTATCACTGAGCGTACGTGAAAATCATCACATGTCCTCGTTTTTTGGATGTGGGGTTTGTTGGCGCCGTCCTCCTCCTGGCCAAAAACGTGAGAATATGGAAGCCAGAAGGGTAGGTACACTGTTCACCCACAGCTCTCATTGCCGTGGATACGAACGTAGTATAGTATGTAGCAATTTCTAGCGGTACATGGATACGAATCAGATTGTAATATAGTTGGAAGCTGCGTGACTACGAGAGAGGGAAGAGGGGAGGGGGATTTCTATTGCTATCATGAAAGTGCTAATTTTCACCACGTTTACATGTCCCAACGATTGTCTGTGGCCTGCTATATCAATAGGTACTAGACATGGCAACTTACTTCGACCACGATAAAGACGGCCTGATTACGAGGTATGCGTCGCCAACATGCTCAAAATCAGTATTTTTACTTGCCAGCAGAAAGCAGGCTGGGGGGGGGCGGGGAGAAAGCCGATTCGACGTTTTTAAGTCTAAAATCGACACATGAAGAAAACTGCCACCACAAAGTATAGTTGGTATCTTATACAAACTTTTGAGAAGGGCTGGAACGACATGATTTTGCTGCTAAATAGTGACGGATTCACCTCCTAAACACACACTTCCCCATACAGGGAAGGCTTCGATGAGTGGATGAAATCTATCTGTAACATAGACGATAAAGAACGACAACACGCTTGGTGGAGGTCCCTCTACTGTGCGTGTTGATTCATTGAATACCAAATAATGTCACTACTACGACGATGGTTGGAATGCACCCAAATCTGAAGTTCGGTTAGATGACTGGGAGAGAGAGCACCTGTAGTAGTGCTCTAGAAAAGGCGCTCATTTACACCTCGGCTCTATTCACATCATCTAACAAAAAAAGGTACATCTGCGTTACTTCTCTCGGGGAACATATGGACACGAAACAGCAGGAATTGGATGGTACGTTTATCCATTAAGTTACATGTTTCTTCTATTCTTTATTGGGCTTCCCCCCCCCCCCCCTCCCCCCCTTCCCCCCTCCCTGTTAGAGCGTAAACTTGACGTGGAGGAGTTCGCTGAGTTTATACTCAATCAAAAGAAATATCGGTCAGTTTATCACTTGTCGCCCGAGAGTGTGGCATATTTGAACGAGAGTCTGGCTCTGTGTGAAACTTAAGTCCGAAATGTGTGCGTGCAGAAATCAGTTTTGTCATGGAAAGCTGATTCTATACCCTATTCAAAGCAAAACAAATCCGTTGTGCTCTTATGTCGTACTCACCGCCTCTTTCTTGCAGCAAAATGTTAAAGCGTTTCAACCGGCTCATAGCGTTCAAAAAAGAGTCGGGGGGGGGGGGGGAAGCGCGATTGGAGAAAGGTAATCATTCACACAGATTTTGAGAAGAAGGGC
Source organism: Bigelowiella natans CCMP2755 (assembly GCA_000320545.1). Classification (NCBI taxonomy): domain Eukaryota; phylum Cercozoa; class Chlorarachniophyceae; genus Bigelowiella; species Bigelowiella natans. Next base: position 22,610 of record ADNK01001951.1, read on the forward strand.
TTTTCCTTACCCTTTCCGATGAGGAAAATGTTTTTTTTCCACAACATGAAATCATGATGATAGCACAGTAGTGATATATATTTGCATTTGTTCATGCAATCCTCGACGTGTATTATCAGTATGTCTTATTTACTTCATTACTGTCTTCTCTTTCTCTCTCTATTTCCCTCTCCCCCCTCATTATTGCTACATGTACAACAACTGCAGCTCCTCTTCTCTATCATCTTCCTCGAAAGAAGAGGGCGGGAACGATGGGGCATGCGAGAAAGAGGTACAGGGCCAAAACGAGAGAAGAGATGTGTGTGTGTGTGTGTGTGTGTATTATTGCTGCTACTGCTGCTGCTGCTGCTGCTGCTTGCTTAATCTGGGACATGCATTTCGCGAGTACTCGCGCGATGACCGCTGATGAGATATCAACGAATCTAATTGAATGATGAGCGGTTTTATCAACCTCATATTTGCGTCATGAGAAATGCCAGAAGCAGACGGTTACGTAGTACCGTGATGGTATTGACTCCAACGAAAGGCGAGTGTCCCCGCCGCTGCAGATGCCTCAGTGCCAAAGCAAGCATTGATTGGGTGGTGCTATGTGTGTGACAAAGGCCTCGCGAGACTTTGATGATACCGCTCGGACAATGCCATTGGTTGTTAGGCCCTGCATCTTGTAGCGATTTGAGTGTATGTCTTGGCTCTCACAGTTGTGTTTCGGTGTGTTATTGTGGAAAGACGGGTGCGTCTGAAGAAAAGGAAGGCCGATCCGCTCTCAATGGAGGCGAGGATGATGGCGAGAGAAAACCGACGGGTACTCAGCAATTTAGCACTGATGGGACGAAACGAGAGAATGCGGCTGGCGATCGTGTTGGCGTTGATGATTTTGTTCGACTGTGCCACTGATGGGACCCTGGGATGGTTGCTCTTTGAAGTGTTAGATGATAAGGAGGATGATGATGATTTCGTCGTGAAAGAGGACACTGGCAGTGAAGATGATCATGTGAGAGCACATTATAGTAACGATATAAATGAATATTTAAATAGATAAATATATGATTGTATATTGCTGCTGTATTATGCTGCACTAAATCCTCATGGTAATATGATGATGACAATGATGCCATCATCATCATCATCATCACCATCATCACCATCATTATCATCATCGTCGCCATCCTCAGTGAGTTGTCTTATAACACATTAGGAGGTCATAGACACCATGAAGGAGGAGGTGGGGGGCGGGGAAGAAGAGGAGAAAAAGCTTCCTCGCCATACTAAGCCTACTGCTCAAGGTGGTCAATACTATTGCATCATTTATATGCATGATAAAGAGAGACAGGGGGGAGGGATTTATATGCATGATAAAGAGAGACA
>ADNK01001950.1:0-17197 GCA_000320545.1 Bigelowiella natans CCMP2755
GAGAGAGAGAGAGAGAAACTGGTACACTCCTTTATCCTAATGGAAGAAGAACTCTCCTGTAATGTGAACACACTAGATGCAATCCTTCAGGAAAATGTATCTCTCCTGTCGTGGCCACCGCTGAGTATGGGCGAAGATGTTCCAGCATATAAATGGGGGCTTGGGCCTATTCTGAATCATCCTTATCGCGATGATCTTAATATCGGGGAAGTTCTCCACCACACCATTTGGAATAGATCCTCTGAAAGCATTGGGGAGGGGGGGGGGGGATGAGTATCGAGCATAGATGCTGCAAGTACATGTTACTACTTCTGTCGCACAATCAAAAATATAATTCTCTCTCTCTCTCTCTCTCTCTCTCTCTCTCTCTCAATATAGATATATATATATATATATATATATATATATAAATATCTAAATATGCATGTTGATGTCGATATATAAAGGTATCAACCCAGTTTACTTCGCCTTCCACTTTTTGGTATGTGAATGGTAGTCTTAACGAAGCACATGTCGGTTATTCATCTGTTTCATGGCATCATTGCATTGCATGCCTCTTTGACGGCGGCAAAACCTGTTGTGAAGTATGTAGGAGCTTCAGTCATTACCCTCCCTCTTGACTGGTAGGCCACCACACGATAGCTGTGGATGATGATGACGATGTCGACAACGATACCGATGATGACGTTCACGGTGACGGTTGCGTGCTAAATGCTCATTGCGTGGACCTGTAGCTCTATGATTTGCTGCCATGGTAGGTACGGTATTGATAAGGGAAAAGCTACTCCAAGAAAGTACCTTGAAGAACTCGAAACTACAGGTTCGGTGCTGTGCACGTCTTCAGATACTGCTCTACTTTGTCCCCCCCCCCCCCTCCTCTCTCTCTCTCTCTCTCTCTCTCTCTCTCTCTCTCTGGCAAACGCACACAAACTAACGTAATCACAGAAAGGAGAAGGAAAGCGGGGGGAGAGAGGGAGCTGCAGTATAGACTATGCAATATGTTATTTCGTCCACGCTATTTATACGAGTAGGAGCGACCTTCATCTCTCTTTCACCCGCCCATTTTGTGGATCTCCTTGAGGAAGTTGGAAAGAATGGAGGATGGGGGGAAGATAATGAGAAAGAAGAGAAAAATACTTTACAAGCAGAAAACACGAGTTTTCAAGGCGGCCTTGAAAGTGACGATGCGACTCGCAACCACGCGGAAAGGCCTAAGAATATACTCAAAATTCTGTTAACTGGGGCACAATGCAGCTCACATGTTAAGGTTTCTGAAAGCACATACTTGCCCTTTGGTTGAATTTGCAACACCGATCAGCTAGTACGCCAAATAATGCTTTCTGATGGATCCAAAGGTCGATATAAAGGAGAAACTCTTTCCCAAATCCGCGTTGTTTGAGGTCAGCGAGGTGTCCATAAGCAAAATTAATGATAATAATGATGATAACAATGATGATTATTATTATCATTGTTATTTAAATCCGCTAGTACTGCTGGTGGTGATGGCTACAGTATTTATTATCTATCATCCATCGTATCTGACATTTGCCCATACACAAGGCCTACGGCTCGACGGAAGCTGGCCTGATAACACTGCTACGAGTCGAGCCAGAATCTTGTATGTAGTGAGCTCCTGAAAATGAAAGTATTGATGATTTGCCAGAGCTTCTTTTACTTTGCTTCTTTTACAATATGGGCAGACTCCCAGTCTCACACGTGTGGCGCCGAAGTTGCAGGAATGCCTTTGCAAAGGTGACGCCTGGGTGCTGTGTCTGATGCAGCAGACGCATTTGCAAACGTAGACATGAACATGCATATGCATACACGCATGTGCATACGTGTATACAAATTTATGACACCGCGGATGATGTATATATCCGCAGAATAGTCGATAAGGATGGGATCGATGTCCGGCCAGGTAATCTTTCGCCGCGTGATATCTCTTCATGTTTTGTGGAAAGCCATACACTGAAACATTTTCGCTGATGACGTGTCGAAAAGTGTGGAAGAAGAGCTTCGGGGGGGGATAGTGAAATAGAGCTTGTGCTCTCCCTGGAGTATTAAAATAGCAACGTTCACTGAAAGGAAAGAGACCGACACGTTCTTGTCCAACCACGAGGATGGATTGATTCCTATTCTAAACACACTGTGAGATGGAAACAGAAAGTTGCAAATACGTGAGTTGTCCTATATATGGTATTTAGGAGAAACCGGAGAGCTGCTGGCCAGAACTCCGATGATGTTTCAAGTATTAAAACACCAAAAACTATCGATGAAACATGCGGTCGCGCGTGTGTGCCTAGTGCGTAGGCGTTGCATCGGTGTACGCTTTTCCAAATCGTTTTTCGAATTTCTCTTCAGGCCTATCACAACAATACCGCAATGACAAGGAAAAACTTCACGGACGATGGGTACTTCCATACTGGGGACATTGTGCAGAGGGACTGCAGCAGCGGAGCTTTAATCGTAAAGGTTCATATGAGCAGCTCCTTTTCCAAAAAGGGAGAAAAGGGAGAAGGAGCAAGGATATATTTAATGACAACACGTATATATGTGTATATAAATACATATATATATATATATATATATATATATAATATGTATAAGCGGGCGTGTCTACGTATGCGTAGCGATGACTGATAGCATATCAACTATCACTTTTTTACCATCATCATAGGGCCGAGAGGATGGGCTCATCTGTCTCGGGCATGGTTGGAATGTGTGGCCTTCTGAAGTAGTTTTGATTCCTCCGAATATCTCTCACGTGCATCCGTTTTGCTACGATATTCGCAAAAAAAGCACAAGATATCATATGCCTATGAGTGTCGTAGCTGTGTATAGCTTTCTCTCTCTCTCTCTCTCTCTCTCTCTCTCTCTCTGCGTGTTTGTGTGTGTGAACAGGTAGTAAATTGACTCATTATTGCTTGAAATTTGGGCGGGAAATCGTGCCTTTTTTGTGGAAATCTTGCGTTAATTCTCAACACAATGTGCGCATAGGTCGAAGAGACAATCGAAGCGAACAATGTGGACACTATTAAAGAGGCCATTGTGCGTGATTACAACTTCCGCTTTGCAGAATGTTTCCCCAAAAATCTGAAAATGGATGAAACTACTAGGTTATTCCTCGCACAACTGAAGGGGGTGTCATAGCTGCGGCGCTACTGATACCCCGCCATCATGGAAATGTACTCAGCGAAGAAGACCTGGTGGAAAGCATAGTTTTTTCGCTTAAAGGCAGGCTTTCAAGGTAAAATGCCAATGCGTCAAAAGGCTTCTATAGGGGATAATTTGCTGTCTATTTATCATCTTTATTGACATCGTTAGTTTCAAGCACCCAAAGATGTATGCTGTCTTGAAAGATGCGAGTTTTATCCCTCGTTCTCTGAATCAAAAGGTGATATTTGGTTCTTAACCTTGAATGGACGCTTCAGTGAAATATTACAAACGTTATTTTTTTAATTTCAGGTGCAGGCCGAGCGGCTAAGAGAGATCTTAGATAAGAACGGAGAAGATGTTAGTCGTTCATCGGCCGAATTAGGTTTTCGATGGCATTTTCTTGCACAGGAAGAAAACTGACGAAGAAGCATCTGAGATCGGCAGATAAGTAGCAAGTTTGCCATTCCCGACCACCATCATGGCATCACTGCATCGGTCGTGCATCTGAAAACGTCGTGGACCACATGATGCGAGTTCATTGCAAAGTTCGAAGCTAGATGGCATTTGCCCAATGTCCAGATATCCCAGAGTGGCGTTGCTGTCAATTCATGATCTCGAAGCAAATTCCACATTGTTTAGCAGACCACAAGCCTGTCTGTCGGCGCTGCACTGAAATTCAATGTGGTTGCACTGTACATGCGTACGTTGCGTTGCGCACCGCAAGCGCATCGCATGCGGTGCGGTCTGCACGACAATTCCAGTGTTCATCCAGAAGCTCGTTGATTTGGTTGTCAGTTTGTCTGCCTCTCTAGCTCTGCTGCAAAATTTTTCATTTGCAATTTGCAACTTGCGAGCTCAGGCACCAAATAGCCACACATGCTGGCATGCGACACAAGTGCGCAGACCACTTGGTGTCACATGCTGGCATGGCATGACGATGATGTGTGGTGCACTTTGAAAGACAAGCCGCATTGCCGCCGCTGTGCAATTGTGTGTGTGTGATTCAATGCTGTGAATTTGCAGCCACATTGCTAGATTTCCACCACAAGGTCGTTGGGCTCTCTCTGGCTCTCGCGTGCCAGAACTGGAGAAGTCCTCTTCGTCGAGGCGCACCATCCACAAAGCGTCGTGCCAGCTAGCTCCAGAGCTAGCTAGCTAGCGGGGGGGGTGCTCACAGCAGCTGCTGCTAGCTCGAGGGAAGGAGACAGCAGTGACAGCAGAAGAACGTTCTCTTTCAGATGGCCTTGGAAGAAGAGCCCAGCGAATGAACAATGAACAATGATAAAGAACTACATTTCCAAAATGTAACAAGACATTTGCAGTGTTCGAAACGCAGTGCCTCGAAGTAACTTTAGTGAGGACCATCTAGTGAAACCAAAAGGAATCAAGAATGGCGAATGCTGCCTCTGCAACACAAGGAGCACTGGCCCTCATGAAGTTCCAACGCGAAGAATCTGGCAGTGTTGTGACGCCACCACAAAGCACCACAACGAGCTTGCAGTTTGAGGGACACACCACGTCGGTCGTGCCATTCATCTGAGGAATCAAGAAAGGCATTCCTCTTCTTCATCGTGCCTCACAAATTGCCGGGTGGAGGCTGCCCAAGAGAAGAATGCAAGAACCTTTGCGGAAGCCTTGTCGTAGCAAGAAAACGCCCTACATATCCATGCATTGATCCTGATTTTTTGAAGAATGAGCAGATATCCCATCCCCGCAAACAGCAAAGAACAAACCAACCATGGCAACCAATTCGTCCATCCATGAGGCTGTGCAGGACAATGATGTCGATCGTCTGGAGCATTTGATTTCGCGAGGAGGCAACATCGAGGAGCGGGATGACAATGGTAAGCTGACATAACATAGCTGCGGCAGCTGTGAACAACGAGTGGCAAATGAGATCCAGTACCGAGTGGTGTGAGTGACGGTGTAGGATTTTGCGATGGCTAGGGGTGGGTAGAAGGGTTGAGAATGGCATCGGGGAAACGGAAGCAGATTTTTGTGGAAGTGAGTGATTGAATATGCAACTTTATTTTGGATGAAGGAACAGTGCGGGAACGCGAGTGGTGAAATTTGAGATTGAGTGGAAATTTTAGCATCGACATGAGATTTTAAAAGAGGGCTACAAGCTTTTCGATTGATATGTTTACAAGCATTGTCATGTTATGATGAGGATGGTCTGCACTGTCTGACTGCTAGCATCGATTTGGGTCGTTGGTCTCCCTTAGGTGAAACGCCGTTGGGTCATGCCGCCCGTCAAGGCAAGTTAGATGTTGTGAAGTCCCTTGTTGGGATGAAGGCAAACATCGAGGCCAAGAGCAACAATGGTACGTTCACTAGCAACAGCGGCTAACAACAGCGTCAGTAGCAAGTAGGAAAAACGATGTGTGAGTAAACAGTAAGGGCATGTAGATGCAGTAGTGATATCACATTGACAATGAGTGGTAACATGATTAGTAGCAGTAGTAGTAGTCGTCGTAGTAGTAGTATTGGTATCATTATTATTGTTATTGTGGTGTGTGTAGTCATATTTGTTTAGTTTTATAGAGGTAGATAAAGTCGAGAAAGGAAGGCGGAGGGGGGGGTGGATGAGAGGATGATCGATTGATATATTTATATATATATTGTTATGTTTTGATGAGGATGTTCTGCACTGTCTGAGTGATGGCATCGATATGGGTCATTGGTCTCCCTTAGGTTACACGCCGTTGTGTATTGCCGCTTATAACGGCAAGCTAGATGTTGTGAAGTCCCTTGTTGGGATGAAGGCAAACATCGAGGCCAAGAACAACAATGGTACGTTCACTAGCAACAGCGGCTAACAACAGCGTCAGTAGCAAGTAGGAAAAACGATGTGTGAGTCAACAGTAAGGCCATGAAGATGCAGTAGTGATATCACATTGACAATGAGTGGTAATATGATTAGTAGCAGTAGTAGTAGTCGTCGTAGTAGTAGTAGTGGTATCATTATTATTGATATTGTGGTGTGTGTAGTCGTATTTGTTTAGTTTTATAGAAGTAAAAGGGAGTCCAAGAGAGGAGATGAGGGGGGGGGGAGAGATGAGAGGATGATCGATTGATATATTTATATGTATTGTTATGTTTTGATGAGGATGTTCTGCTCTGTCTGACTGTTGGCATCGATTTGGGTCGTTGGGCTCCCTTAGGTGCCACGCCGTTGTGTATTGCCGCTCACTGGGGCAATCTAGATGTTGTGAAGTTCCTTGTTGGGATGAAGGCAAACATCGAGGCCAAGGACAAGGATGGTACGTTCACTAGCAACAGCGGCTAGCAACAGCGTCAGTAGCAAGTAGGAAACGCGATGTGTGAGTCGACAGTAAGGGCATGTAGATCTAGTTGTGATATCACATTGATAATGAGTGATAAAGTGAGTGGTAGCAGTAGTAGTAGTAGTTGTAGGTGAAGTAGTAGTAGTAGAAGTATAATTATTATTATAATCATTGTGTGTGTTGTCATATGTGTGTTGTTTAATAGCGGTAAAGGGAGTCGAGAGAGGAGATGAGGGGGGGGGGAGAGATGAGAGGATGATCGATTGATATATTTATATGTATTGTTATGTTTTGATGAGGATGTTCTGCACTATCTGACTGATGGCATCGATTTGGGTCGTTGGGCTCCCTTAGGTGCCACGCCGTTGTGTATTGCCGCTTACTGGGGCAAGCTAGATGTTGTGAAGTCCCTTGTTGGGATGAAGGCAAACATCGAGGCCAAGAACAACAAAGGTACGTTCACTAGCAACAGCGGCTAGCAGCAGCGTCAGTAGCAAGTAGGAAAAGCGATGTGTGAGTAAACAGTAAGGGCATGAATTATCCAAATGGCAGTGAGCATTTGGTGCGTGGTGTAGTGTGTGATTGCAAGAAAGCCATCGTATAGAGCAGATCGGTGCGTACATGAACTGGAATGTGGTGGTTTCGTGTTGGGTTGGGACGGGAGATGATGGTGAATAGTATTGGTTTGGTATGAGAGAAGAAGTGGAAGGTTTGTTAGGATTGCTAGTGTTTGTCGCATTAGAGGTTACGGAATAGTAGCTTTATCATGTGGATGATAGATTAAAGAAAACGATTAAAAGTAAATGAGGAAGAGAATTATGAACTGAACAGTAGTTAATGCTCATGATAGCGATAGGAAGTGTGGATAATTTAGGAATCGATAGTAATTTCGGTAGTTGTTGCATCGTTTAAATTGTTTGGGATGGGAAATCAAGTTGAATAGACGAGAACGTGCGCATTAGTAGTGAAATTAATAGTAGTTGTGGGGTGATAGTTATTATCATAGACGAGGGGAAAGCGTGGATGGAGAAGACAGAGTCTCTTATTTTGAAAGGGTGTGAAAGGATTAATTTGGTTGAGAGGCGCTTCCTAGTAAATTATGCAGTGTTGGTAACGGTTTAATAGCTGTCGGCTCATTTGCTTTGATTGATGCACTGACGTTGCTGCATTAACTGCAAATTGTTCATTGATGCCATACAGGACAAACAGCGTTAGATTGGGCTAAGGAGGAAGGTCATTCAAATATCGTGGCATTCCTACGCAACCATGCCAAGGTTCAGAAAACGCCTACAAAAGCTGAGGAGAACGCCAGGCAAAAGGCCAACGAGGCTCAACTAAAGCGGAAGGAAGCTGAGGAAATGATGAAAAAGGCTAAAAAAAAGGCGGAGGCTGGAAAAAAGGTAAGAGAAAAGACGGGAGAGATAGAACAAATGCGAAAGGAAACCGAAGAGAAAAATGACGTATGTAATCATGTATACGCAAGGGATTCTGTGTGTGCTTGTACCGAGATAGAGGCAGCACCGCTGAGTCTAAAGAAGTAAAAATAAAAAATATTGGAAAAAATAAATCGTAGTGATAAAACAGCAGCTAACTTGTTATATACGTGTTGTTATGTTTTAAATAACACCCAATGCTAGGAACGTCCCACTGCATTGAAGCTACGAGGGAAAATTAAAGATCAGCTTCCATACACGTATGGCGCAACTGCCTGGATTCGGAAGATATACATATAATATATATATTTATATATATATATATATATATTTATTTATTTATTTATAATACTAATATATACTAATATTTATTTTTTTTTATTTTCACACTTAAGTAATATAAGGAGTATGCTTGTATTATTATATAACTATGTATATATTATATTTATTCATTTTTTTAATTTATTATTTATTTTTATGTATAATTTGTAATGTTTCATATATTCATGATTTATTCATTACACAAAATATATTCATATAATATATATATATATATATATATATATATATATATGTACATATATGCATAAATTTATATACATATATGGTGGAGTCCATTATTCTTTTTCATAATCTACATTCATAAACGAATGATCGAATGATTACATGCAATTCCGCAGGCAAGAGGACTTGCACGACTTGGAGAGTAAGAAGGTAGGTATAGGGAGTAGCTGTTGGGCAACTACACACACACACACACACACACTAACATCCACACATACAAACAGATGCACACTCAAGCTTGATGTATTTTTACGAACGCCCAATGTTTTTCTCCTAGACCGCGTCATAAGTGACGGTATCATCGGCCGGCTCAATGAAATTCGGAGATGTCCTAATGTTCCCTCCAGAAAAGGTTTTTGGCAAATCTCTTCCCAAACGTGTCATGTTAGAGCCTGAAAATGCTTCGGGATTGTGACCAATTCGCCGTTGCCCGTCCGTCGCGTAACTTGGTGCTGGACTATCGATCATACACCTCCCCAACACTACAGCTCCCACCCATCCGATTTTCACCCGTTTCACTCAACGCCAGGTAAAGAAAATCGGAGATCTCGGGAAAGGACAATTTGGAATGGTGTTTCGAGTCGAGATTCCCATCGATGGCAAGAAAACGGTACATTGCATTTTGTCAACCAGTAGAAAGATTAATCTGCAATAAAACTGTGTTGGTGGTGGTGATGGTACAGTGGGATCTTTTACGGATTTTGTTGTCTCTTCACCCTCTGTCACTGATATAACATACATGAGATGATGCGAGGAGGATGGCAGTGGAGTATATGAGGAGGATGGCAGTGGAGTATATGATGTTTGGGCGATAACACCCATTGCATTTCCTCAGGTCGCTGCGATGAAGCGCATCGGAAATGAAACCAGTCTCAGCAAAGATCTTCTCTCCGAGGTAGGTTCGAGCAAGCTGTCGCATTGCGTGTTCTTCCGGTTCTCCCTCTTTCCCTCTTTCCCTCTTTCCTTGTATTCTTGAATGTGTGTTAGACAGTGCGGTCTGCATTGTAGCAAACTCATTTTGCCATGTGACGACAGCTCCTGATCCTCTCCAAGTTGAAGCCACACCCGAATCTCCTCCTGTTCTATGGAATCGTCACCATCGATGAGCGCGTTCATTTTCTCAGCGAATTCTGCGAAAAAGGCAACGAGGCTTCCCCCTCCCCTGCCCCCTCCTTTCTACGTTTACCCTTTATGGGCGAATTAGTTATTTTTGGTGCGTGTAGAATAATCATTGGCGAACCGCCGCATGTTGGTTATTCCTGCTCCAAGTACCCTCCCTCTCCCTCCGACTCAACTTCAATTGTGTGGGTTTCGCAAGGCATGACATGGTTGCGGCGCGTCGTAGATCGGCACCATCATCATCATCATCATCAAAATTTTAGAGTGTCAATTGTACTGCGTGTCCTCGTCGTTCATAACAGGTAGCTTGGATACCCTGCACAAAAAGGAAGATTTCACCTCAAAAGAGAGGTTCTGGCAGGTTGTGGGAGGCGTTCTCAGCGGGCTTGCGGCATTCCACCAAAGTAGCTTTGGCATTATATCGTTATTTTCCTTTGTTCGTATGTAGCAGTGATGGTTTTTAGTAACCTAGGGATCACGCAGCTACTGAAAAGCAGATACGCGTGCACGTGCACACACACACACACACACACACACACACACACACCGATCGCTTCATGAACATAGGTGGGCTTGTTCATCGAGACATCGCATGCCGCAACCTCTTTCTGAAAGCAAACGGGGCGGTGGTTCTTGGTGACTACGGGTTATCTAGGAGCACGCAGGTAATAAATCCGTTCTGGCGTGACATCCACCTCTTTGTAGAATGAACTCAACTGTGTTTTCGACGATCGAAAAGTCAGAATCGAGCGGGATAACTTTCACTTGTCGTTGATACGATTGTTACTATCCCCAGCCCCCCCCCTCACTACACCACCGTTATTTCGGTTTTACGACGGATGCGACTCAGGACTACACAGTCTTGCAGCTTGTCTGTGTGACTGACCGTCTTCCGTTCTTGACACTGCGCCTCCACTTCCCCCTTCTCACTCTGTGGTGTTCCTTCCCGTGTTTTTGATTTCCGTTTACAGGATAACAGCAACATCTACATTTGGAGCTTAAAGACGCCCATCCCGTGGTCCTGGTGTGCACCCGAAAGCCTGCTGCAGCGAGAATTCAGCCAGAAATCCGACATCTGGATGTTCGGCGTTACTGTCTGGGAGATATTGACCAAAGGAGAAAAGCCACATAGTGTACTGAGGAACTGCGATAATTTCAAGAACGAGCTTCGAAAGGGACGGATGCCTCTTAAGGCGGGTGTTTCATCGATGATTTATAACGAAAATACGACTTTCCCTTCTCTTCGTCTGAATTTTTTATAATTAATTTTTTCCGCCAGTGAACACCACGATACGTTGTGTATTGTAACATTCATCATATGTCATATTCCTAATAAATCGTTTTTCAGATCCCTAATAACCCTGAGGTGCCTCCTCGAGCAGAAATGTTGTTGAGCCTGTGTTTCCAATTCAGCATTAAGGTTCTTGGAAGCTCCCTTCCCCTCCCTCTCTCTCACACGCACACACACACACACACAAACACACATGTACACATTTTATTTCCAATGTGACTCGTTGTATACGCACATGTTCCCAAGAATTCTAACCAGCACAAAGATGGAAACGAAAAAGCAGTAGCTGACTGGAACCATGAGGACATCGTGGACTTCATCAAGACGTTTGCCAACGCAGGAAACAAGAAATGGGCGAAATGCATCGAGGTACCATTCACACCATAATAAAAGTCAAATTTGTGAGTAGAATTACCCAGCAAAGATCTCCACTCCCTCTCCCCCACGTGAATTTTCTCCTTTGTGAGCCCGCTGCTGACTCTTGTTGTCGAACGATCTGTCGGCTCGGTCGCAGGTGGTTCGCGAGGAGGAAATGGAATGGTCGATGCTAGAATATTCCGACGTGGCCCTTTTGTGTGAAATGGGTATCCCACGGATGTGTGCAAATAGTCTTCTCAAAAGGCTACAAAAGAAAACCTCAGAGGGAAAATCTTCTGCTGATCATGATATCAAGGTAGGTCGGTCATTCTCCGAACACTCTCTCGTAAGAGGTGCATTCTAAGCACGTCATCTGTTTTTGAGTCGAGATGCTGTTGTTTAGGAGGGGGACAACGATCGTGGAGGAGTCATTATCGATTCAACGGTGAGAGAGATTGTCCGCGCAAAACCGACGCCCGTGGCGAGTCGTGCGGTGTGGTTGATTCGCCATCCATCATCATCACTTTTGTGTGCGTGCGTGTGATTTTTGTTTTCTCTTCTTCACATGGTGTTGTGCAATAGGCAACGTGATGTGATGCAGTGCCAAAAATGTTAATGTGTCCACAATTTGTTCTTGTCCTATAGAAACGCCCCAGTGCGTCGGAGCTGATCAAGAAGATTGTTGATTGGAGCGCAGAGGACGATTGTGGGTACATTTGCGAAGAAACAGATTATGGCAACTGCGAATCCACCTTATAGACTAGTTTTCGATCAGTTTTACCTTCTCACACACGTGTTGCGCAGTGTATCTCAGTCGTATAGTGAGATTCATCATGCCACCGTTTGTGTGTCGACGATGAATTCAAACACATCTAGACATGCTAGCATGATCTAGATGATGATGGGTGAAATGTCTTGATGTGTCATGCTAAGCATGTGTCACATGCTAGCATGTGTCCATTGCAAATTTCTCATCTAAAATCTTGTCCAAATCTGATGTTTGTTGTGCTTGCAAGATCAAAGCAAGAATTTGTGACAGACATGCAATGCATCGCGAACTACGAGTGGTGCACGCATGTCCACATTGCACAAGCCAGCATGCATGGTGTTGCTGTCTAGCTGTGTGAAAAATGCAATGGACACAGCAATGCAATGTGTGTGTCATGCACACAATGCATTGCATGTCTATCAGCAACACAATGCACATGTCACATGCATGATGTGTGAGACATGCACAATGCATGCAACTTGCACACCTGCCAGGGTCGGGGGGTCAAAAAAAATTCACCCTGCAACTTTTTGCAAAATGCGTGCAAGTGTGTGATTTGACATCGCGAACCTTTCAGCGAAAAAAAAGGGCATGGGAAAGTGTTCATTTTCTGGCCTAGCAGCGGCAGCGCAGGCCCCAGCGCAGCGCAGACGTCGACAGCGCCGCACACGCGACAGATTCACCTCCAAATTTATGCAGTCGCAATCCGACTTTCGTGGGATACACGTCCTGCAACATTCACACACCACAAAACGTCGCAGAACCAGCATATGACGTTTTGGGTGTTCTGTTCATGACCACGCTAGCACGTCTGATGGCCAGACGTTGATGCCTCCGTGACCATGTGTGACGACAAACTTCACTTTGTTCACACGCCATTGCCCTTCGGCCCTGGCTAACTGGCCACGAGTGATGAAACTGGGCACGTGGTGGTTGAGATGTGTTTTCCGAAAGGTGTGGATGAGTGCTGCATCATCACAATGGCAAATGGCTCTGAATTTGCACACTTGATCACATTGATCATGCATCGAACAGCGTGACGAATTCGTCACGCACACACACCTCATCACCAGATCACCCTGCCTTGAGACACACGCAGGCACACACTCACGAACGTGCATGGCAGCCAAGCCCAGAAGCGCTTCCAGCCGCCACATCATGCACATCAGCACATCATCGTGGCATCGTGTGAGCTTGGTGAACGCAATTTCGTGTGTGTGAGTCGCGGCCGCAGCAGCTGCACAGCAAGGGCCTGGCTGGCCTGGGGTCACCGCCTTGGCAAGCGTGTTGTGCAATGCGCACTTTGTCCACAGTTTGTCACACATTCATTGCTTCTCATCAACAGGTGCAGAGCTAGAGAGGTGCGTGTCATCACATTCCAGCATTGCGCAATGTGTGCACTTTGTGCGCACTGACAGTCCACCTAGCCATGGCTAGGTGGCGATGGTCATTCTTGCAACACTTTCCGCGGTGCTAGCGCGTGCTGGCGATGGTCATTCTTGCGACACTGTCCGCGGTGCTAGCGCTTGCCGTCGCACGCAGCCTCGTTCATTTGTCTTTTTGTTTCATTGATTTCTGGCATGCTAGCATGGGTCAGACGGCGCCTCGCGCGCGTGTGCTTCCACTAGCGCTAGCCAAGCTAGCAGTCTGGTGCACTTGCTTCGTTTGGGCGTTGTCAGATTGCCCAGGTGGATGCATGGTTGTGGCAACGTACACGTTTGAATTTCATGCTACACATGACTAGATGGTCCGTTCTGGCGTTTGTTGTGTGATGTGGCGCATCTCGCCACGTCAAGTGCTGGAGCAGCGCCAGAGCGTTCGATTCATGATTCACGATGGCACAAAATCAGCTTCGATCGTTCCAGCAGGTTTGCACACCAAATTTTTGAATGCTTGCACGATGGAAGAGTGCAAGTGACAAACGGACACAAATGGAAGCGCTGCAGCTGCTGCTTTGCAATGGCCACATTGGGACGACCATTGAAAAGGTTTGGTTGATCACTTCCAGACTTCGTCACATCAGCCTGCATGCTCGTGCTTGGCACCCAGCTAGCCAGCTGCAATGGCTCCCCTCCCCTCCCCTCGACGTGGCGAGTGGATTACCTTGTTTTTCTTCTTTGCTGCCATGCACAGATGACAAGTGTTGCACAATGCACAACAATGCTGGAATGCTCATTGGCCACACCTGCTGTCCAGCTCCATGCAGCATTGTTCGCGTCATGAAGTCATGAACAATGAACACTGGAACAATGAACAATGAATGAAGCATTGATGCAAAACCACACGAGCAAGAACCACATGGGAGACGTGCACAAATGCGCAGCAGCGCCTCAACAAAAATCATTGCGAGGACTTGAAGGAGCACCAGCCCTCATGAAGCTCCTAAGCGAAGAATCTGGTCAATTTCCTTGTCAGTCGCAGGTGCATGTGAAGTGCGCAATGTTTCATGTTCATTGTAGAAAAAATATGAATAAGAATATTGTCGCATGTAAATATTTCTGTTTAAATTTACTCACCAGAACATGCCGATGCGTATCCTTAAATCTTAAAGTGTTGATCCGTTGTCAACTGGCCGCTAGCTCTGCAACAATCGGAGGCCGGTAGTCTACTTAGATTGCGGAAGGGGGGGGGGGAGGGAGTGGGCCGGGAGGATTTTCGGGGTTGTTGATCATGTTAATTCTTCCTGAAACCGGGAAGTATTTCATCTGTCTTGACCTATGTTCAGGAATGTGGACCTGCTACCTTCCTTGACGGATCTTCGAATCCTATCTCTGCTGTGTCTTTCAGGGGGGGCAGAGAGAGAGAGAACCTCTGGCAGCGAGGATTTCCTCTTGACCGTTGAGTTGCGATGCAGAGCTCGCACGCATCTAAACCCAAAATAGAACCAATCCCCGAGGAAGGGAAGCTTTGTACTGGAGCTGACGAGAAGGAGGGGATGTTGACTTCAAAGCCATCATCCCAGAATGGGGGGGCCGTCAATCCTGGCGGCAAAGCGGAGAGCGGTAAGCTCTATATTCGTTTCATGGGAAATATAAATGCAGAGCAAATGCTGATGTATGATGAATAGCTACGATTTTCTTCGTCGAGTATTTCACTCACATATCTACATCGTCCCTCTTCACCAAGCTACCCCCCCCCCCCCCCCTCCCCTCCCTTCTACTGGCTTTATCACAACAACCGAAAATTCTGCTTCCAGGAACGGAGGGGGGTTTTCTAACAATGATAGTAATCCGGTGATTCTCTCGCCTTCCTGCACTAGTCCAAGAGAAGGGGAATTTGGGGAGATTAAACGCAATTTCGCGGATACCAACAGCGTAACTCGGAGCAGTAGCTGCGGCAGTATTCGAAAGCTCCGTCCTGAGACTACTTCAATGGCTCGACAAGCAACCAACCAAAGAGGCTGCAACAGCGGAAGTCGAGCCTCTTCCATGTCCCCTCGAAGTAACCACCACGCTCACCAGGAAAGGCGCTCATCAAAGAGAATGTCTACCTGGGCGAAGGTGCACGTTGGTGTCTCAGCTCACCATTCTAGTTCTAGCAAGTCAGATGACATCAAATCGGCGATCTCGTCGACGTCAGAGGCTCAGTTGCCGGTAAACACTGCACGCATTCACGCATGCATTCACGCGTGCGCAGACGTGTATACGCATGAGGGGATTTCCATCTGGGATTCTTTTTTCTTTGGTTTGAAACACCGCGAGTGCAGGCAAGCTTACGGGTTGCTTCCCTTTCAGGCCCACGCACAGAGCAGAAGTGGACATTTTTTTTTGATTTTTAAAGTACTATTTATCTCGACATATAGTACGGTTAGGAGCCGCCGCACTGACCCCCCTCCTCCTCTTTCTCTCCTCTCTCCCTCTCCCTCTCTTTCTCTCCTCTCTCCCTCTCCCTCTCTCTCTCTCTCTCTCTCTCTCTCTCTCTCTCCCTCTGTGTGTGTTTTTTGCTCTCTTTCTCCTGTGTGTATATGCATCGTGGACGATGTTAGAGGCGGTTTTGCGAAGTACTCGCCCCGTATTGCCTGAAAGACTTGGAATCGAAACTTCAGGTCGTTGTGTTTTCTTGCCATCGTTCGTGCATTTATTATAGCATGGACAAGAGAAGTGGTTAATGATTGCAGATCGGTTTTGATGGTGATTATTGATGATGGTGATGCTGATGATGATGATGATGATGATGATGATGATGGTAGTGGTGGTGGTGGTTTCAGGCTCCTCACAATAAGTAAACAAGTCAATCGCGAAAATGAATAATGTCGCAAAGAAGAACATATCAATGATTTCCTCTCATCATGAACTCTTCCTAGGTGCATATCAAAGCATTGCACGAAGTCTTCCCGCCCCCTCCGTCTAGCATCGATGGTGGCGGCGGTGGCGGCAGCGGGAACGAGGAGAGCAATGACGATGATAGCCTCACAAGAAACAACTTGACACGACATTTGAGGTATAAAGCATCTGAAACACGCAGCAGACATGCATGGATCTTCGCGCATTTTCACATAAAACGCCGCCCCACTTGTTTCATCCCCCCTCTTCCTGTCCTTCCCCTGCCCTATCTTCGATTCAGATTCACTTTTAACTGTGAGACGGCGAGTGACACCGCCAAGAGCATTAAGAATTACAAAAAAGCGCAGAGTTTAAGGCAAAAGTATCAATGCGCCAAGATACAGCGGTTGGTTTCTGAGAAATTCTAAGAAACGATATTTGCCCCCCCCCCCCCTCATTCTCTCTTTCTCTCTTTCTCTCTCTCTCTCTCTCTCTCTCTCTCTGTGTGTGTGTGTGTGTGTGTGTGTGTGTGTGTGTATGTGTGTGTTTTGATATACAAAGAGCACCCATATCACCCCACCCATTCACTATACGTGAGAGAGTATTTTCACCTTTAGTTCCGTGTATCATATATGATAATGTTCTTCTGCTGCTCTTCCGTTCTCCCGCCCAACAGAAAGCTTTTAGAGGAAGGGTTAGACCGTTGCGCCTCGCAAGCTTTTTTCCCGCACTCAAAGAAGGTGTTGTAGCGCGTATGAAACAGCATTCATTCCAGACGCAAAATAGTCCCCGGCACGCACCATCAGCAGTGCGGGTTGGGCACCGCGCAATTTTGCACAAACGAGACGTATGTCGATTCGCGGTGTTCTTTTTGCTACAATAGAGCACACATCAAAATGATGAGTCACCGATTAACAGCGCAAAGTTTCTACTTTTCTCTCTACATTCAGTCATATCGA